>QVNW01000945.1:0-52078 GCA_014825475.1 Pseudomyrmex flavicornis | reverse complement strand
AAAAAAAAAAAAAAAAAAACGTGTAAAATGTCTCGTAATTACGACTTGGCTCATTTGTATACGAGCGTCGAAAAGAAATATCGGATGAGAGAAATATCGAAATGTGATAAGATAGCGGTTGTCATCGGCGTGACAATACGCCGCGGGACACGCGCGCACTTCGTTGTGAAATAATTTCCGTAATGACTTCGTTGAAGATGCAAATCTTCACTCGCGAATCTTCGCAGTTACGATTTTAGACCGTACTAAAAATACGTCGTCCTCGAAATATATGCTATACACGAACGAGTTTTATAAAGGCGCGTTCGCAGATGATATCAAGCCGGCGTGCCGCGATCATTTTTATTCAACATCTTTCTCTACCACGCTGCGTATATTAGCTATCAGTCGGTCTACGCGTGAATTCGAATTATTATCCAACACGTTTTTTTACGGAGAAGAGAAGAGGATTGCATTGGTTCAACTGATGCACACATTCGCGCGCTGTAACGCGCGCGAATATATCACACGTCTCTTCTCCTCGTTCGTTAAATTGCGTCTGTTGACGTGCGGTCTCTGTTTAATAGATAAGATTTGCCGATATCATTTACGTCATCGTGAACGGGAACAGATGACAGATTGACGATTGCATTGCACACGCGCTTCGATTTGTAATATCATACTAGTTTCTCTTCTCTTTCGCTCTTTCTTCGAAGGACATCTTCATACACACACACACACACACGCGCGCGTGCGCGCACACACGTGTATACACAGACTTGTTTTTAAATTACTTACAATTAGATTCTGTTAGATTGACGTTAGAGAACACAATTGAATGGTAATTGTTCGCAACTGTGCGAGACGTGTTCGTTAATTCGCGGAAAAACTCGAAATGTCGAAGTTGACGTGTGCGCGGACTTTTATTGACCGATTCGTCTCTGAAACATTTCTTTCTTGTCAGATTTTTTTTTTTTTTTTTTTTTTTAAATAAGTTCGGCCGAGCGATCGTCGCACTTTTTCGCACGCTTATAATTCGCGGTGACGTCAATATAATTTTCGACGCGACGTTTGACGTAAAGAGAAATGTGCGTAACACGCAAAGCCGCGCCGGTGCCGCGCCGACTACGTGGTGCTTCTTCACATGGTCCGCTTCCGACAAAAAGTGCGTGCGAAAAAGCGCGCGTCCGAAACACGCACGCGCCGAGCACGGCTGTCGTTGCTTTATCTTTACCTCAACAGGAAATGGACACTTTGTGACGCTGTTATTGTGCTATTAAAATATTTCGCGACTTGACTGTGGTCGACTGTGCGCAGACATTAACCCGTAACGAGATCAACGAATTACAGACCGTGTATTATAATACGGCCGTTCTGCTTTACAGGGATTGAAAGAAATAACATTTAGATTAACTAATCGAAATCAGAATCGAAATGCGAGTAATCTCGTAGAAATTTGAAATTTGAAAATTGAATTTTGCCACGCGATAATTTTTATAGTAGAAACAATTTTATATCGAGTGTTTTTTTCCATAAAATTGCTTTTATCGTAAACAAATAAAATTATTTATAATAAAAATAGTTTTGTTTGTAAACTTTGTTTGTACACACTTATTTATTTACAACAAAAATTGCAATTGCATTTTTGTGCCAATTTCACAAATGCGTCAATTTTAGTTTTGCATTTATTTAAAAAACAATAGGAATTTTTTAATATAAATTACGGTACTGCATACGTACACGACTGCAATGCTGCATACACATACATACGGTTGAGGGGGCGTACGCCTTCTCACATAAAGTTGCGTATCAATAAAATACTTTAAACGCAATAAAAAACTATTTAGTGCAATTTTATACGCTCTCGACTGTTTATGTATGTGTGTGTGCGCGCGCGCGTATGACACAGATAATCGCTGCATTCTGGTTTCACAAATATAAGAGAGATAGGAAAAACGTTGCCGTCGAATAAGCGGCGTGTCATCGCGAGCGATGTTACTTGTTTTTAATCTGATTTAAACGTGTAGATAGTCTCTACGACAAATATTGTGTTTTTATAATCACGATAATTCGATTCTTATCATTGATATATATATATATTTTTTTTTTCGCATGTATTTATATACTTAGAAATATTTACAAAGATTTAAGAAGATTCGATCGTCTATTGAAATAGGGATGCGGCGATGAGACTCCGGCGACTTTACACAAAATCCATTAGGCAAATAAGATCGACTCGGCAAATACAGAAAGAGAGAATATGAACTGATCAAAATGCCACAATAAATAAGTCACCGAGCAGTTTATTTAAGTCGCCCACTTAATTATCTTATTTGCTATCTTTTAGTAAATTTCATTCTTGCTAAGCCGAAAGAAATTTTTCACGCGGAATCTCCAATTTATTTATCGATAGTCGCGCATCGGTCCGTATCGCAGCACACATCTTACGATAAAAAAAAAAAATTAATAATCAGATTTTTCTTTGCGTATCATGCACAATTGTTACACAACGAGAAGTATATTGCTAACAGGATGAGGAACGAGTTTCTTATCGAGTTTCTATCCGGAATTCTCTCAGAACCGAAACTTGTTGTCCCGGGAAACCGGAAAGCGCTTATCGCGCGCACAAAGCTCTTATCGCGAACAGGAAGACGAGGATGACTGCGAACGGAGGACTCGGCATGCGAGGAAGGACTCACCTTCACCGACATCTTGGCCCGGGGACACGGTCGTGCTACCCACTGTCACTTTGATTATTGATTCACCATTGGGAATGCAAAACATACGCGCACTGCAATTTTTTTAGGGAGACAATAATTTGGGGCCCCACCAAAAAATCAGGAGAGACAAAGGGGTTAAATGTAATAATGAAGAGAGACAGACAGATAGGGAGGAGGATCACTCTGAGTTACCGGGATCACAGCATATCTACCGTTGTCGCTGGCATGGGTGGTAAACTGCGATTCCGATTGGCTTCGGCGCCCGTCTCTCTCATGGGGGTTGTTCTTCACCCTCTTTGTGCTAACCCGTTTCCAACCCCCACCACTTCGCGAAGTGCAGTTTATATTGATTTCTTGCTCGTCCGGTTGTTGTACCCGCCATCTCTTATCGTTGCAAAACAACAGGTGTTGTAAACAAGTGCTGTCTTATCATCGCGATATTGATTTTTCGCGTTAATCATAATCGATTCGTCTATCACGTCAATCTTGTCCTCGCTTGTCCTCATGTTCAAATAAATGTAAGACACAATGTAATAAAAGTTATTCAGATCACATGTTTCTGATACGTATACTTTAAATTAAAACAATGTGTTACTATAACATGAAAATCAAGTGTTCTCTTCAATTATTCTAATGTCGAGATAATTCAGAGTAAAAATGGTTTTAGGTCTCTCGTTCCAAGTTTCTAAATTCCACATCAGAAGTTTCTAAATGAGAGCACCTATATCCTTAGAGGCATTCGACAATCCAAAATATATATTATATAATAAAACTAATAATGTTATATAAATAAATATAATAATGTCATATAATATTAATTTAAAACTTATAATACAAACTATTTTTGTCCTTCACACTTTCTTTTTTTTCATTCTCAGACGAAGAGATGTATACAGATTGTAGATTTTATATAAGTAAATAAATATCTTATCTTTATTGACTATTTGAAGAAAGATATAAAAAAAAAAGATATAAAAATTGGGCAGTAAGAACCGTGTGCAAGTTGACATGCAGAAAAAAATTTCTTTGTTTCCAATTTGTCCAGACGTTTCGACTGCTTTATTTTAGTCGACTACTTTATTTTAGAATCATCTTGACTCAAGATTCTCTCATATTGAAAACACCACAAACTATTTTATAAATAAATGTGACAGTTCTTAAATATTTCACGCACATGAGATCGTAAACAACACAGAGAAAATTTGAAGTCAAGTATTCCACTGAAGATGACTAAAATAAAGTAGTCGAAACGTCTGGACAAATTATTGGAAACAAAGGAATTTTTTTCTGCATGTTATTAACTTGCACACGACTCTTACTGCCCAATTATTTCTTCTTAAAACTAATGTTGTTTTCTTAATAGATTGCTAGATAAAATTCATGAATTTTTGACAGATGTTTTGCAATGCTTTAATCGCGTCAGACATAAATCCAGGGTTTACAGAATATGTACCTAAAAGAAAACGTTTACAAAATTAGAGTTAATTTAAAAACCACTACAGAATATTTTATAACAATATAATATTTTATAACATATATAATGTAATTAATTTAAGCAACCATTGCTATTTAATACAAAATACGTATTAAGAAATAAATGAAAATTATCTAGATATAATTCTAAACTGATTTGCACAACTAGTACTTACTAGAAAAACTACCTCCATCAAATCGTCTGCGTACAATACTCGATAGCAGCAATTAGATCCAGATTATGTATTGTGTAAATTTGAAGACAATCGATCCTGTGGTTTCCGAGATGATTCAATAAAGTGACTCCTGAATAGTTGCTTTGCCATGTAATAATATTTGAGGGCCTGTAAATATACACATTTACATATATTATAAAATTATTTTATTATAAATTATATTTTTGTATTTTTCTTCTTCACTATTTTTCAAAAATACTTTCTATACGACGCAGTAAGACGACACTTCTTGCTGAATTATGTGTAGAGCTCTCTGTGTAGTGATGCGTCGAAAATAGAAAAGATTCCTCTTGTAAATATCAAGATAAACAGTAGAAGATAGTAGAAACAGCTGCCTTGTAGTCCTAAAAACAAAAAATATATGAGAGAAATATCAAGATCAAAAAAAGTAAAACAAGTAAAAAAAACATACTACAAAAATATGATTACTTAGAGAATTTGTGAAAGAAGAGAGATGAGCAATTTTTATTAAACCTGTGTATATAATTTAATATTATCTAATAAAAGCCATTGTATTTGAAGAAATGTTTGTTTTACTTACTTTTTTCAGTTGCTTTTTTTTTTTTTTGTTAACGAGGGGAAATGCGTTACGCATACCCTGCCCCATGGGAAAGAGGCCAGGGTATTATGTGGGACTCCTTCTAAAAAGGAGGTATACCCACTAAAACCCCCCGGTGGTTCTCTAGCACCCTTACTCTTGGATACTTACTGTTTACCTCTTCACAACTAGATCACTTCGAGAGATAACAGTTCATCTGCAAATAAAATAATTAAATAACAACTATATAATAATTAAATAAATAAATTTCAATAGACTTACATTTGTTATTAACAGTGTCATAATGCTTCTGGCCAATTACTCCCTCTACTGCTGGTTGATTGCTTCTATCACTTCCTTATTACATCAAGCATTCATGAAATAACATGAATGCTTGATAAGTCGTTTTCTCTGCCTGAAAGCAGTAAACTCGTATTGGTCTTCTACCTTTGATGTTTTCAATAAGCTTAAGTTGAACACAATATTGTACTTACTCTTTGTTTCAAAAGGGATTCACATTTCAGTGTCTCTTCAGCCAGTGTGGTTCCTTGTGTGTTTTCTCTTGTGTTTTCTCTTATGTTTTCTCTGCTTGAGCCCCCTGCTGATCCAGAAGGGAGCTCAAGCCTATTTTCACATGAATATCCCACAATTTTGAAATCACTCTGAATTATACATTAACCTCGCGATGCGATCACAAATATTTATATTAATTAGTTTCACTCAAATACACATATTTGATAATTTTTTAAGTTTAATAACAATAACAGTTTAATAAAAACACACTTCACTCCTGTTTACTGATAGTTATATCCTTAATTATGTTTATTTATTTTGTAACACTATTCACTATTCAAATCACTATCATAGGGTGATATAAGTCTATCTAGGTTCACCGAAATCGGGTTGGCATACATGAAGGGTAAAATTGCATTGGCCAATCAGATTGGAACATGGCTTCTTGCTGGCTTCTTGCTACTAAGTCCATAGTGCATCCATAAATCTAGTGCAAAATAGATAAATAAACAAATTAACAAAAAAAGTAAAAATTTATTTAAACATTAAAAACTTAGTGTAACACGTTGCGTGTGTTAATTTATTAATTAATAATTGTTTTTGTGTCGTGAATAAAAAGAAAATAGTTAACCTTAAAGTTTAAACAATTTCTCAAGAATCTCAAGTGCAAAAGTGTAGAGTGCAATCACGGATTGATCACAGTCACTGCTGTTTTTTTGACTTGGTGTTTTCAATTTTAAATGTAGTGCATTATATTATTATTTAAAAAAAATATCAATAATTCGTTTGTGAAGAAAAAAACGTGAAAAAAACGAAGCGACAGATCGCGTTAATCTCGATCGCGAAAGGCATTTTGCCAAGTGACAAGTATAGCCTATCTCAGTGATAGTAGGCTATACTGTCTTCAGAATACAAATTATCACAAAGTCACATTGTTTTAATAATAAATATCTTAATAACAAACCTTATCGTGCAGATAGTGTGCTCGATTACTTAATTTGCAATCACGCATCTTGTGCATTCTTCATTAGGGAACACAAAGATGTTTCTGCAAAGTTACAAATTAATTAATTAATAATTAACAATTAATTAATTAAAGAATAATTAACGATTTTCGGGCAATATACTTAGTTTTTTATATCAAATCAATCAGTTACACGATGAATACTTGTGTATTTTGCAATGTGTCACATGATTAACTAAAAACCAATGTTTGTTAATTTATTCATATTTCACCAAACGCTATCTTTTTAAAAAATTTTTCGCGCTCACATTAATTTTATTTTTAACTTTTTAGGAAATTACTGCTAAAGAATTTCTTGGAATAAAATCACGCACGATTGCACAACGAAGAGACGGAGCTTTTCTGCTGAAAGAGAAAAACGACGATCGCAGATGACAAAATACACTCATCTGAACTGAAATAATTTATTTACGGATCAATACTTAATTAAATATGTTAAAGTATTCAAAACTTTTGTAATTCTAAAGTTTTTACAACAAAAAAATGCATGATTTGTTTTTTATTACAGGTTTACTATATATATTTATTTTATTTTTTCAGATTTGAAAGTTATAACGAAAATCGCAAAAGAGGATACAAGATAGAGAGAGAAGGAGAGTGAGAAAGAAAGGAAGAGAGAGAGAGAGAGAGAGGAAGGTAAAAATATTTTAGACCAGATCATATTTCATTTTAGGTGAATAAATATTTTTGTCTTTATTACGGACAGTCATTCTTTTACATTAGATTACAATATTTTACAATAATGATCGATTCCGCGCGATTACAAGAGGTTGCACATTATTTAAAGAATATCGCTCGCGGATTAGAACTTATTAAATAAGCTACGCAATGTAACGTGCATACTACGTACACAAAATATAGTGACTTCTAAATAGAAGTACTTGTGTATAGACTTGGTGAACGATTTTTTAATAAATTACATATATACGATATACAATTGTAGTAAGTTTACTGTATAATCACGCCGGACCTGTTGAGAAGTCCGTTTATTACTTAGGATCGGTTACAAAAAATAATTGTGTATATATATATAATATATGTATCTCTGTTATAATGTTATTTTTGTTTTGCATATTAAGACCTCCTTGGCTACACGAGATCGCGTCTCGCCTTATATCGATCGCTCGCTTATCTATAACGGACTTTTATCTTTTCTTATTATTGGCACGTACGCGTTTCTTGGACACGCTGTTGGGCGCGTGTTCAAGAAATCTACGTTGAAGAAGAAGTAGCGTAATCGGTTTGACATTCTTCACAAAAACTCCGGTTGCGTCAAATAAAAAAAAAAAGTGTAACGCACACACATATCAGCGCTTGTAAAACCGATCGCTTTTGCGAATGCAATTTATATAATATAGCTATGATATTTGATATGATCAGCAATTAATGTTCCCAAATTGTTAAGTGTAAGTGTAACAAATTAAATATTATCTATGTCACAGCACGAGGACAGTCTTTTTCCATAATATGTGTACGGAAAAGAGCAAAAAAATAAAAATTGTATGTATTCAATAACAACCGCATCATTTATTGAAGACAGATTGTGCAGAGCAATTTGTGCAGAGCAATTTGTGCGTCGAATCGGAAAGCTCTTTTATCATTGTTTGCAAGATTCCTCGACAATTAATAAGTTAATAATATTAATAAAAAAAACTCGATGAATGAACGCGTGCGTTCGCGTGAGAAGACGGCTCGGCCGTCTTTCTCGCGCGCTCACAGTTGCGATAACGCGGAGTTGCGACGACTCGATGGGAGGAGTTAACACAAAACTGCGTAATAATAATAATTTTTACATTGCGCGTATTATTATTCGCAGTTTTTATCTATCCCTCCCATCGAGTCGTCGTAACTCCGCGAGCGCGGAGAACGGCCGCTGGGCTGTCTCTTCGCGCGAACGCATGCGCTCACTCGCGGATTTTTCTTAATAAACAACTTATGAATGAATCGCGAATCACACAAAATGGCAAAAGACTTTCGACGCAACTCGCTCTACTTGCTTATCATAAGTACGCTCGTTTTGGCATGTCTTTATTAATTAACAATTCGTTATTGCGAATCTCGCAATAATAAATATACTTAAATATAAAATAATAAAATAAAATAAATAGCAAATACAAACTATAAATAAAATATTTTTCAACTCAATAAAACTTGCCTACAAGAAGTGATACGATCATTATCGGACATCCTGTGTATAAATTATATGAATAGTATTAAATATATATATATATATATATATTTTTTTATGATTGCGCACGAAGACATTATCATGTTACACATTCAAACACGATTGTATAATTATAAGATTAATCAATTAATTCTTTTCGTAATATACAGAGTGATTTTACAATAAGTACAGACGTTTACTTTTTTTTTTCTTTTTTTTGCGGTGAGAGATAGTATAGCGAATGACCATGTTTAGTCACCAAACACGGAATCTCTGACGCGCGGGATCGTGACCCCAAGCAAGCGTAATTTGAGAGTTAACAGACTCTATTTACGTTCGCCCGTTCTCCAGTTTCTTTTCATCCCAAGAAAAGTATCTCATTTCGAATTCGCTTAGTAATACTTATTTCAAATTCACTCTGTACAAATTTATTTTCGCACAATTCTGCTTTTTAACTCTTTTTTTTTTTTTTTTTTTTTTTTTTTTTTTTTTTATTACAGCGCGGTATATCTCGTTTTACGTAACACAAACTATAAATTCTTTTCGAATAACTAGAATATCTTAACACTAGTAGGTGTGTGTAACGTGTAGATAGTGTAATTAAATTTATGCGTTATTGAATATCGAAGTAATGGAGTGCGTTCGCTTTGAGTGTTGGACGCGTTTTTGAGGACGCCCGGTCCGTCTCACTTTTTTTTTTTTTTTTATTGCTCTTTAAATATATCGGACAAAGACTAACGCTCAAAGCAAACCAATATGCAATATTAATATCCAATATTAACATGCACATACGTGTGGAGGCTTAAATATACACAGACGACTAGTTTGACGGAAATACACTGTGCTTGAAAAATGAGACCATTTCGACCATTGTTCGATATATCAATATGTTATTATTAGAAAATATATATATATATACGCGTCGAAATGTTTATATATAATATATATATCATATAATATTTAAAATAAATCTTTATAATTTTCTTTTTTTATTAGAAAGAGGTCCTAATCCTTTTCGCAAAAGGACTCGTAATTTTTTTTTTTTTTTTTTTTTTTTTTTTTATTCGAGAGCTGATAAAACGTGCACTAATTCTTTGCTTATACGTATAGAATAAATGAATGATATTCGTTTCTTTGTGCGTAAGTGAGAATTGCTTTGGGCCGCTGGCTGGTGGAAACACGCGCTTTTGAAGCAGTTTTCACCGGTTTTTTTTCCGAGAATCTTAAAGTTACGTTTTTTTTTGTTTTATAAATGTAATGCGGAAAAATGAAAAATTCGATCGAGTGTGCCTCTGTACATATCCATACGACATCCGAGATTCATCATAATTTCCGTGGCAGTATGTGTGTGGCAGATATCGGGGAAAAAAATGCTTCATCAGCGGATGGGAAGAAAGAGATAATCACATACGTATGTATATCGTATTTTATACACAGATTGAATATCAATAGGGTAATCAAAATAGATTTTAACTTCGGAATTTTGTGCGGAAATTATTTCCACGGAGAAGTACTTGCGATTTAAATGCACACGATGACCTAATTCTTTGAGAGAGGGTTCTTGTGCGCATCATATACAGGGTGTGTTGAACTGAATATCACAAAACATAAATGTCATGTGAATATGTGAAAGGATAAAAATATTAAAAAAAAAAAAAAAAAATTGCAAAGTCTTACAGTTTTTTTTTTAGACGTGACGAATTGAGATATCGTCATCCGAGAGCTGTAGCGTCTTATCGTCCGCAGAAAATCAATATACAAGAACTCTGACTAACAAAACGGCGCTGTCATTGAACACTCAGCTCGTTTTTTGCCCGGCGGGCCATTACTCGAATTACTCAAACACTTTTTCTTTTCGCGTTACGTCTCAATATCGTCATTACTTTCATCAGATCCGAAAATTTCTGAGGAAATCTTCGGCTTAAATTTTTCGCCTTCGCGTATCTTTCCTCACACATGTGTGGTTCTTACTTATGACATTCAGTTTAGAAACATCCTATATTTACACAACAAATGGCGCACGAAATTTAATTTATTAAAAATTGACGACCACATAAGACGAAGAAATTAAAAAAAAGAAAAACTTAACGCGGTATAAATACGCGAGATACTTATCGCTACATTAAATGTATATATATATACACATGCAAGTGTGTATTAAAGAAAATAGTTATTAGAGTATTTCTATTAAAATAAAATTATCTCTTATCTGGTAAATCGCGAAAAAACTATGTAATATTGATGCGACGTATCTTGACAACGAACGATCAAGATTTGTACGAGTGTTACAACACACGCGAACAACAGAGACATACAAGAATAAGCATCGCGTAATAACGAGAGAGTTACTCAATATTACGTTCAGTCTAGCGACTTCGATCTGTCTAATTTGTGTTTACTTTCAAGATCAAAGTTTGTACTTTGATTCATTGTGACGTTTTCATACAACGGAGACGATCGCGCATTCTCAAAAATAAAGGATTCTAATATCACATTATTGGATGGATTTGATTGAGAGGGACTCGTAACGGCGTCCGCCGCGCGTTCCGGAGTGCTTAAGACGGGAGGTTCCGCGCTCTCGGAAGTTGATTTACACGTGAAGTCGAAAACGTTCAGGTGGGAACTCGGCAGATCCTTCGGGGAATCTTTCGGGAAGCTGTTGCTCTGGTAAATTCCGCCGCCGTTGTGTCTGCGCGGCAATCGCAGAGAGCCGCGATGATTCGCGCGTTCCCTTCTCGTCGACAAGTTCTCCCGCGTCGCGGAAAACATATACCTTGCTTCGTTCTCGCTCTCGCTTTCTTCGGATTTGGACGAGGAAGCACGCGCCTCTCCAATTGCCGCGCGTCTTTGCGGAGGCGATCGTTGCTCGTTCTGCGCGCCGATCTTGCTGTGAACCTTCAACACTGTCTGATTATTATTCACGTGCCACGGACTGTACTCCCTGCCGACGCCGTTCAGCGGCGTCTCTCTGTTCGGAACCTCGTAGGTCTCCGCGTCCGACATGTCGGACAATCTCTCCAGCAATCGTTGCGGCCTGTTCTGAAGAGAATGACTAAAATTAATTCCACTGGAAGCGAGCGATTCCTCGGGATACCCTAATGGAATGCACATGTTTTGACTGGTCGCGCCGCCTCCCGTACAATACTGTGAATAATGCGCGAACGGAACACTCTGGTGAGGAGCATCGTGCTGGTGACAACTCGCGATATCGCTTGGACATTGATTTGAGCTACCGTTAACTAATCTCGCGGGCGAGTCGCACGAATAAAACAGACATTGCGACACGCTCGGATTCGTTATTACATTCGGCGACTGTAAATTCAACCGCGCGGCAGTAGACTCCGGCGATGCCGGAGTGGACATCTTGCCGCGTGTCTGAGCCATCACGGACTCGTAACTAGGCGGTGGACCGTAGAGTTGATAGTAAGGACAATTCGTTGCGTCGTTCAACACAACGTTCATATTTTGATAATGTCCCGATGTAGTTGCATTGTTGTTGTACGGTGGTGCTGCCATATTTCTTTGAGGACCTAAAATACAAATAAATAAATAAAAAAAGAAAAATACAAATTTAACGAATATTATAAGAGTATAAACGTTGTAATTTCTCTTCCTTTTCTCTTCTTTGCTTTAAAGAATACCTTTCATACGATGCAACAAGACGGTATTTCTCGCTGAATTATATGTAATACGAGCTCGCTGCGCTTGGTAAGGTGTATTACGAATAGAAGTTTGAGATCTTGTGGTGGAAGATCGGGATGGAATAGTGGAAGCAGCTGCTCTGTATCTGCCTTGCAACCAGTATCGATACCACCAGCCTCCGCCAGAACACAGAAGAAACATAAATATGACTAGAATCCTGTGAAAATTTAATCATGTTCATTTTCTTTAGAGAGTTCTTTTTTTTGTATTTTATAAGAACAAAACATTTGTTTTACTTACCAGTAGTACCATAACTGATGGAAGTATTGCCCTGGTGACACGCAACAGCCAAAAGTGCAACAATATTCAGTTCTTAAACATCTGCAAACATTTTTTCAAATGTCAACTTTCAATATACATAGTGACATAACATATAACAAATGCTATTTTAAATTCATCTAAGTATGTTTTACATCATTAATCTAATTAATTCACGTGTTCAACATATACTTGACTTGTGACATGACTCTCTCTTATTAAAACTAATATAAAATAAAATTGTTTTAAACATACAATTGTTAAAAAACGCATAACTCACTCATAGTATTTTATTTCTCCGGGCATTTCTGAGGAACAATACTTTGCTTCTGCCTGAAAGAAGCGTCATTTTTGTTTTAGACACAACATCCTAACAAGCTTCGTTATCTTCGAGTTTGCAGAACAAACAAAAAAAAAACAAAAGCAACATAAGCACTCACTCGATTCGAGTAAATAAATGTGTGCGAAGTGACTTACGTAAATGATGCATGTTGATGTGGTCACGAATATCGCGAGTCTCTTCTTATTGTTGCGAGCCATTTTGCTAAGTGACATTCGTCTTCGTCGACCTCAACGATCAAGCAGGTCGAAATGTATGCGATATTCTGGCATCATCACCATTTTCCATTGTCCATGATGTGTACACACGACATTGCACATAGCTTATTGATTTCAATTTCGGAGCTCAACAATGACGTCATGTACCGTCAGTCATCGCCCAGGGAAAGAATTGTGAATAGATGTCAATTCCTCGTTGCCGCTCGCACAGCGACGATTGCAGCGCGATTTTCAGCGCGAAAAACTCGGTCGGTTGGCAACATTGATTATTCGATGTGGACGGTGATTTAAAATACTATTTAAAAGAACTCTCGTATACATTATTATATCTCACATTGATGAGTTTTAAATAAATAGAGCGTTTTTTTTATTTTAATTTTATTTTACCGAAGCAATACACGAATAATAGAATATATTCAAGGAGGAGAGAATGTATTGTAAAAAAAAAACAGAGCAATATACATGTAAAAATGTACATAACATGTAAATTTATTCAAACAGCCAAAGTGCAAATAATGTAAACAATTTTATTTAACATGAGAGCATGTGTGTACAACTTCTCTTTTCGAGTTTTTTTTTTACGTTAATTAAATGCTTAAATGAGTAAACGTAACGTGGCACAGAATTGTCTCGTAGAAGAAATTTTAGAGAATTCTGACAGGGTTTAGATATCGCGTACGGTATCTCACCCGCAGAAAACGCAATAAATATTTCTTTGCTTTGATCAGATCCATATATTAAGCCATGTAACATGTATATATATATATATATCTCTCTAAGATGTGTACAGCAGAAAGTCTTTGACTCTCTTTCTCGAGTAAGAGAGAGAGAAAGGTAAAAGGAAAAATACAATATTTATATACTAAAATTAAATTTACACAGCATATAAAATTTGACGTATGTACTATACAAGAGTTTACACATATGTTATATTATATAATTTCAGAAGTTTATTCTTCGCAACCTCTTGTTTTCAGCTCGACATTATCGTCGACTTTTTCGTTTTACGTATCGCAAAATTATTAATTATCATATGTTTTACACACATACACACATTTTCTTTTGAAGGAACTCGAATGTGTGGGAAGTGCAAGTCTGTTTATCTGCCGAACGGATTCAGATTTTTGTTGTAATCGTCATCGCCAGCCCCGTCGTCGTTGTTGTCGTCGTCTTCTTTAAAAGGATTGGTCGCGTCGTCGTCGTCGTCGTCATCGTCGTTGGCGAAAGGATTCTTGGTTTCGTCGTAATCGTCCTCGAATGGATTCGACGGCACGATCGGGGTCTTCGGTGGGACGAAGGGCTTTTCGATCGGTGACGACTTGGGCGTGGCGCTGTTCAAAATACGAGCCTGTCTGATCGGCACCGGCGAAGCCTTCGCGGAATTGCCTCGCGGCGTCGACAAGCCGCTCCCCGTTATGTTCGCCTCCAACGACGACGAGTACACGTCCGACTTCGCGAAACCCCGGTAACGCTCTTCCGTTATCAGCGTGGGCACGTCGTGTCCAGCTCGTCGAGGTTCCGCTTTTCCTGTGAAAAAAAAAAGAAGCAGAAAAATAATACGCATCGATTTGATGTTGATCCTCGCGCGTCAGATGACACATCAGGTGACGAGTCGTACCTGAGATCGAACTCTTTCCTTCGTTCAATCTGAGCCTCGCTTCCGCGCCCGGGCCGTAATTCAACTTGGGCTCCTCGAACTTGGTCGGCGTGAGCAACGATTTGTCCGAATCGGTGATTACGGTCAGTTTCTTGAAAACGCCTCTGCCGAAATAATCGGCCACCAGGGAAAACGGGTCCTCCGCGCGGTCGAGAAGACTGTGAAACGTCTCGTGCAAGTCTCTCGATTGCTCTTGCGCTCGTATGATGTCGAGAAGTTTCTTGTTGTTCGGCAAACACGCCGGGCACTCGTTTTCGTTTTCCGAAAAACTTTGAAAGCAACTGCGACGAGAGAAATCGAACGATCAAAAATCGATCACGAATCACGTGGAACTAATATGAAAAGATCTTACTGCTGATGATACGAATGTTGACACATGAAATGCACCGACGGCAATTCCAATTGATGATGGCACGCGCTACAGCGCGATCCCTGAAAGATTATCGTGCTGTTCTTTATCGCTTCTATTTGTTCCCGTAATTTCAGAGTGTCGGCTCTGTATTTCTCCGTTAGATCGGCGTCCGCTTGGGTTTGTTCGTTCTCCGTTCGCAACACGCTACACAAGTAACTCCTAACGTCACCCAACGTACAGGTCAACGACGTGGAAATCGCATCGATGACCATTAATGGGGACAACAGTCTTTCTTGAGCTTCAACAACAATATAATAATTTACACCTCATTCGCATTTTTCCAAAAACACAAAAATTGAAACAAATTCAAACGAGTATTCACCGATATAAGCCAATATGTCCGCGAGAAGTTTCGCCGGCGCGTCCTTGTTCTTAGCCACGCTCCACAGAGCTTGCACCCACAAATTGGGATCCTGATGACCGAACCTCTTGCACGTGGCCAGAACTTGCTCGCTGTCTCCCTCGCGCAGATGAAACCTCAATATCTCTTGATACCTAAAAAGATAGAAAATACATACCGATTGTTTCTATTCGAAATATAATTTTTCGCAAGACAAATATTCAAAACTCGCGGCTTACAATTTACTCTCTTCGTAAAGGAAGAGCAATCCTTTTCTGAAATTATGCTGATGACAAAGTATTAATATTTGATCTTTGTCGTAACGCGCTTCGGAATTCTGCAGAAGCCGCACGATCTTCTGTTCGTATTGCATCCTAGCTACGTCACTGTCCAGAGCCGACCAGACGTGCAAATAATGTTCGACTAATGTGTTGTACACAAGCGTACTCCATCTACAGGGATACAGAACAAAAATTAACTTTACAAAGAGATAAAAAATTATCTCTATTATTTTTTTTTTCATACAAAATATATTTAATCACTTTGTATCCGATTTAACCAAGTGTTCCAGGAACTCAACGAGTCGCTCAGAATTATTTAGAAACAAGTGAATAAAATCCTCCGGATTGGCTTTATCAATTTGCTGCTCCGTGTAGCCATTTAACGCGTCCTGCCGAAATAGAGAAATCGATAAATTTTTTTTTCAATTTTTATTATCTAGTTATAGTTAAAATCAAGATCGACATGTACCTGATCCACAAGAGGCTTGTTCGAAGGTTTGTAATTCGTGCACAGAGCTTTCAAAAACTGCGTTGATTCGTTTGGCACATTTTCTATTAAGATATTTCCGTATTTCTTCATATTGGCTTCCGCCTAAAACAAGATTTCGTGAGAATGCAACAAATAAAATTTTTGCATGGTTAAACACACGCGTACCTCTTCGAACTCCAACGTTGCCATGTATTCCAGCGCCTTCTTGTACTCCCGATTGTCTTCGATTTGAATGCGAAGATACCACTCGTGTTTGTTGTGTTTCTGCGCGAGCAGCAGAGCATCTTCCGGAGACGCTTGACGGCAAACTTTTATCGCTATCTCCACGTCGAAGTCAACCTCGCGATCTTTTGTCTGTGATTTTTACACGAAACATGTGTATGTAAGGGATCGGCAACACACCCGCGAGATAATTTTCAACTTACCATGATGAATTCTTTGAGTTTGTCGGTATGATTTAGTTTGGTGTAACAGTTTAACAACAAGGTGGTGTGATCCTCGGTTGCTTGGCCATTTTTATGCAACGCTTGCAGATACGTCGTCAAATTGTCGATGTGTTGAGAATCCAAGAACTTTCTTATCACGTAAGACGGTTCCAGCTTGCCTATCGTCTTTATGTATTGTTCTATGGCGCCGTTGTGATCCCCCTTGGAGTACAGGTGGTCTCCGTATTGACGGAAAATGTCTATGAGACCCTCCGCGTCGTACTGCTGATTCTTAGCTATTCTAAAATAACACAATGCCGCGTTAATGCGATTTTGCGCGTTGCTCGGTTTATTTGAAAAGCTAATCGATTTGCATCCGCCGCACCTTATGGAAACATCGTACAAATTCTTTTTGAACAGCAACGCTAATTTAGACTGCAGATCCTTCTCGTCCAAGTGGTATAGTTTGTTGTCCCCGCTTAGTATGAAGAATCCACCCCACTCGGACAGAACCGCTTGGACGGACACCATCGACGCGGAAAACACGATGAATTTGTTTTGTATGTCGAGCACAGTGATGGTGTGCTTGTCCACGCCCGGAGGTATCGATTCTATCGTGCTACGCAGATATTTAAGACCGCAGTTATTAACGCGGGTACAGGCAACAAAATCTAATAACAACACAATTGCGAGCAGTCAGTTACTTCGGTTTGGACGATATAGTGGTCGTCGTTCTTGGAACATTTGCCGCTTCCTTCGCTACTATCACCAAGTACGTTCTAAACCATTCCAGCATTATCTTTTGACCTTCCACCGCGTAACACGGCCCTCTGCCGTCTGGCGTGTAACAATAAATAGCCTGAAAGTGTCAAAATACAAAATTGATCCGGAAACACATCTCTGTGACTGTGATGAATAAAACGCGCAAAGAGTGTGTTTTTTCACTCACGTCGCTACGTCCGATCATAAAATGACTGTCCGGCATGGATTCCGCGAGCACGCTGCACTTCCGAGCGCAGCCCATGGTATCCAGAGTCGATTTGAATTCCTTATCCTTAACGGTAATATTGTATAAAAACACATTGCTTTGGGTGGCGACGAACAAATGTGTCTGTTTGCCGGTCGCTCTTATAGCGAGGCCGGTAATTGACAGATTGGCGTCCTTAAGAACTTTTATCTTGTTCTTCCTCTCCCGAGTCAGATCCCCTCTAAAGGATTCAAATGCGGATATATTGTCTAACAGAAAATCAAAAAACATATATTCACCTGTACAACATGATAGAACCGTCTCCAAACCCAATGGCCATCAATGTGAGACTAGTGTGAACACACAGAGCGGTCGCCGGGACTGCTCTGTAACTGGGTATGGCTCTGCTTATTCGTACACAGGTTGGATTGCTTTGCTTGTCGAGTTTGGCCAAATTCCAAACCTTTATGGTGGGATTGCAACCGGGCTCGTCTTCCTGTTAAGTTTGTGACAAATTAAATCATTGAATTTAATCAATAGCACGTGCCGCGCGAGGATCAATTGCAACTTGAGTCTCGTCTTACACCAATAGTGAATAGAAAAGTGGAATGTTGCACTTGCTGCGCCAGCACCAACGCGATCTCGTAAGCCCGAAAAGTCGTGACCTCGTACGTTCTGTTCACCAAGTGCACGCCGCCCGTGTTATCCCCGAAGACCAAGTTGCCGTTGCCACTGGTAGCCGCCGCAACTTGCGCATCCTGCGCGAAAAACAGGTCAACGATAAGAACAACGTGGATCTCATCATCCACCCGCGATCAATTGTTCCGCGGTCAGTAAAGTATCGTAAAAAAAAAAAAAGAAGAAAAACGATCATCTTACTCCGAACGCTTTGGCGATCGTCCCCGCGTCAACCTCCTTCTTCAGGTCGAAGAAATTGAAGCGTCTCCACTGGAAACAGCGCAAACAAACGCGCAAGATCGGCGACATTTTAGGTTACATCGGAAGAGGAAACAACAAAGATCGAGACGTGACGACGACGGAAGAACAAACGAGATAAATTTTATTTTTGCGAACGGAACTCACCTCCAGAAACGCCATGATAAATTCGTTGATGTTGTTAGTTACTCATATGCCTGAGGGAAATTGGACCACTCCTGCGGTGGTTCATATATTTGACAGCGACGCGCACACACAAATTGATCCGCAACACGCCCGCTCAGCTGCTCCGGGCCATCAGCTGTTCGCGATGACAGTCGTCGCGCACGCGCGCCGCTGTCCTTACCGTAAGCGGGTTGCGGTGATTTTGCTTGCGATCTGCGCGCGTTTCACGCTAGATGGCGGCACCGGCTCGGGCAAGCGCGGCACTTCCGGTGGCGGCACCGGCAACCATTGCTGCGTGACTTCGAACGGCGGTTCGGCGTTCAATTACGCGCGTGTAATAATCGGTTATTGTTCCTTTGTGCGCGAAATAAATTAACAAAGGCGAAAGTTCTCGACAAAGTGTTTGGTGTGAAGAAGATGACAGGTGTCACGAAGCGCGCCCATCCTCGACGAGATGACGACGAGATATTGTTCGAGAAGAGACGAACGCGGCTGCTCGTCAAAGGTGCGTGACTTTTTTTTTTATATATCATCTCTGTGTCATAGTGACTGAAAATCTTACGTCACGCTACAATTGCAGTCACAGTTATATGCCTCGATGCTTTTTTCTTGATAAATCGCGTTTGATAAATCGAAACGACTTCATCTCGCGAATGTTGCTCACAATATCGCTAAACAAAATGGCAGTCTGTGTGCGCGCGCGCGCGTTATATCTTTACAAGCGTAAACATTGAATTCATTTCTTTTTTTTTTTTTTTTTTTTTTTGCGCAAACAGATCTCGTAATAATTATCTCTCGACATATTGGATCGAGATGTTTTCTCCTTGATTTTGGAAGATTATACCGAGACACACGCCGCGAGACTGTATTACTCATTACTCACGTACGCGAGTCCTCGATTCGCCGGTAATCGCGGAGTATGACGAAACCTCCGTCCGTTGTCAAACGGGGAGACACCTGCGTTTCGTTCGCGCGAACCGAGATCTCGCCGGATTCAATCGCTCGTAACGCTCGATTAAGTCAAGTGGCAAGAGGGAGTTACAAAAGACCGCGACGAAACGGCACGCCAGTGCAATGGCTCTGGGGTGTAGAGACCGACAGTATGTAATATACGCAATGTACAACACACATACACCTCTCGTAGTTTTTAACCGCCTCCTCCAAACGGGACCAAGCGGAGGAGGAGGAGGAGGAGGAGGAAGAATTTTTTGCGCGCGTTTCTTTCTTCCCCGATCGCGGCAAAACGCGCGCGCGAAAAAGTTCCACTGCAGTGACACTCCGTCTCGCACGCTCGCAAGAGATTTAAGACGTAAGTTCTGTTTATATTTGTTTTTAAAAAGGACGAACAATTAGTGTGTGATGAGTTTTCGATGTTTCGGGGGGAGGGGGCGGAAGGGTGAGTGTACGCGCGCGCGCGCGCGTGTGTGTGTGTGTGTACGTGTGGGTGATTTTTGCTTTACGCAGAGCTGTACGCGGGGTGGGAGGGGAGCGGAGAAGGGTTAACTTCGGAGAGAAAAACGGTCGGGTTAAAATCTCGGACAGTCGCTCGAGAGAGATTCGACAATTACAATATATCTAATATTAGGAGATGTGCAGCGGAGACAAACTCTGCGAGGGACGAGGGGGCTCTCTCTCTCTCTCTCTCTCTCTCTCTCTTTCTCTCTGTTTCTTTCTTCCTCTTTGCTATCAAAGTAACACAAAAAACTCGTACGCACGTATTACGCAACGATCAATACAAAAAAAAATCAGATGGATTTCTCATCGACGGAAAGTTTCTTTTGTTTTGTTTCTTTTTTTTTTTTAAGCGTTTTTTTCGATCAATTCTACGATCAATCTACCGTACGACGATTATTTCTCGCTTGATCGTTGGTCTCGTGGCTTCTTCGCACGTACGATCGCTCCGTACGTATGTTCGACGCGCACTTAACACTAATAAATTATTACTCGGTTGCGCGCGCGACATGTCGGCTCAGGGTCTTTATTTACAATCGATTTCGCACGACACGTACGCGCGCGCGAAACTCGGTGAAACTCAAGAAGTGTGTTTTGTAGCGGGGGTGAGTCGCGGGTTTAAAGTCGCCGATCTCTTCGACTTCTTCTTCGTGGCTCTTTCTCTCTCTGAAACGCGAGAAACGCGCAAGCATCGCGAAATGTTTCTCGCGATCGAATCGTAACGGACAGCTTCTTCGCAGGCTTCGCGCCTGAAAAGGGAAGAGAGAGAGAGAGAGAGAGAGAGAGAGTTTCTCCGATTTGCTCGATCGCGACGAAATTCGCACGCCGTCCGAGAAAATCGGCGAGAAATCGATTCTCGAACGCGCGTGAATTCCGGACTACACCAGGGAGCAACGAGCTCCGTCGCGTTTGTATTGTCGTGCGCGACAATAGACACGGAAAATCGAAAAACCGGAAAATCATCCCTTACGTGCCTGTTTCTTTTCGATTACATCGCGCGCGGAACGTGGTTAGAGCTCGATTCTCGGAAAAAAAAACGCGTCGTCCAATCCTTTCTGTATTTTCATCTCTTCTCCTCCGGTTTTTCGTTCTCCCCGCAAAACACATCCTTGTTCCATTTTAAATACGGGGGGAAAACTAAGCTCTCGCGCGCGCGTGCGACTAAAGAGAACAGAGAGTTTGTTTCTCGTAGCGGCGAAAGGTGCACGCGGTGAAAATCGATAGTTACGTTCTTTTGCCTTTTGCGATCTGGAAATTGCGGCTTTATTGAAAATATTTTGATCAGTATTGCATTACACCTGCGCCCAGCGGGATAAAAGCCCCGCCGCGTGTTCTCGGGACGCATTTTAGCGTCCGACACGGCCGTCCCCGCGTTTTTTGCGCTCAAATGGCATCCTCTCACCTTGTGAATTAGATTGAACGAGCGGACGGCCGCATCTGCGTCCAAATGCGTGATAAAATAAAGAAGGCGTTTAATAAAAAAATTAATTACAAGCGAAACAACGCAATTCCAAAATACTTTTCTGCGCCAAGTTTGAGAAATAGTCACGACGCGAGCATTTTCGGTTCTCTCGGCATGTCGCAACTTTCGTCGCTAGTTGCTCCTATTTTTTTTTTCACGCAACTTCTCCTCGTCTTATCGCGTCGAGAAACATTCCTCGCTGCCTTATCCTGCGTTTTGTTTGAAAAAGCGGGGAAAACGGAGCGCGAAAGAGAAGATGCACAAGGGGTTGAAAGATGGATCCGGCGGAGGGCGGGGGAAGGTAGACAGGACAGAGTGCGGAGGGACGATTGGTTTATCGCTCGGTATTCCGAAGTTTACAGAAACACAGTGTGTGCTTACGCTAATTATTATTCTTTCTCTCTCTCACTCACTTTCACTCTTTCTCTCTCTTTGCGATCATTCCATACGTCGTCGCGGTGCGGTCGCTCGGCTCCGTGCACACGATTGTTTCACAAAACATTTAGTTTATACATGTATATATATATATATATATTTTTTATACATATATAATATCTTTACAAACAGGAAACGATCAGACGTGAGGCCCGCGGGATCGCACGGCCCGAGAACACCGAGCGTAACATCCTCACGCAAAAAAAGTCGCGAGAACGACTGGACAGAACTTCCCTTCTTCCTTGCCTTCCTATCGAACAATAAAGAACGTCTCTTTCGTTAGATTAGATTTTCTTTTTTTTTTCTTTCGCCTTAACGCGGAGTTTCTTGAACTTACTTTAAAAAAAAAAAGAAAAGAAAAAACAACTCGAAAATCAAAAGAGAATATACCCTAATAAAGTAAGTGTATCTTTTTTTTTTCTTAAAGGAGACACCAGGTGTGTGTGTGTATATACAGTTTTTCCCGCGCAATTGCATCTAAATTGCGTTTTTAAGGATGCACTTTTTTTTGTAAAATACAGTAATATTCTCCTCCTTCTTCCCGCTCTCGCAATAATAGTAATATTCTCCGCAGAGATTCTCTCTTTTTTTTTTCCCTCTCTTTTCATATTTCTCTCCTCATCTCTCTCCCGCAAAGTTATACAATAAAATATCACAGTTCTGTTCGTACCACGCAATAATTAATATATTGTTTTCTCCTTGTGTACGCTCTTTCTTTCTATTTCTCGCGCGCAGACACACGCACGCGCGCACGCATCACACGCACTCTTCCCTTATCAGTTTCTTTCATCGCAAGCGATTTTTCTTGTGATTTCTCCTGTGACAAGATGCGTTGCGCACAAGATGCGGCACACACATACACACACACACACACACACATACGGTCGATTCATGCGCGCGCGCAAACACACACGCACACGCACACACACACATACACATTAATAATTTCCTCGCTTTTCCTCTCGACGACTAATGGTTACGCAAGGTGTATATGTGGTTGTAGAAACATTCATTTACAACTTGTGTATACTCCTGAAGTATATTATTAATAATAACTATTATCGAAAGAGAGAACGATATATAAAGAGTGAGGTTGCGCGTTGAAGCCTTTTTTTTTTTTTTTTTGTTTTTCACTTGAGAGATGGAATTAGTCGCGATGGAATTATCTCGTTGCTGTTACGAACAATATTATAATAATAATAATAATAATAATAATCATCGATATCGACGCGTTTGTTTTTGTTTTTTTTCTTTTTTTTTCTTTTTTTTTTTTTTACTTAAAAGAATATACATATACGTACAAGAGTTCTCGATTTCTCGCTACAGAAGATCGTGGTATACAGTCTCTATATGTCTTGTTTTCTGCACTCTTAATATAAATCAACGTTTTTTGTTTTTTTTCACAATTGCAAACGTTCTCGATATTTGTTGTCCCGAGAAGAGAGAAACTTCTCCGTTTATTTATTTATTTATTTTTTTTAATACCCTATTACGCGACGACTCACGCGGACTGTAAATTATTGCTTCTCGTATGCGACATTTATTTGCATTTTATTTTTTTTTTTTTCTTCACAATCGGCGTCTTGTGGAAACTACCCTCTTCCCATTCTCGAAAGACTTCGTGTGCCCCCTCCCTCCGTGCTCGCTAAGTATTGCTAAAAAGAGTGTATTTTTCTCTACTAATTGTTTGTGTCTCGCGTCTCCCAAAAGATCGTTGTCATTCGAAGGAACTGATCGCGCGTGAGTGATGCGAAGAACAACTTCGATCGGTTTTTTTTTTTTTTTTTTCGTGTCTCTCTCACATCGCGCGAGAACGTTCGGATGATTTTTTTTTTTTTTTGGTTCACGAACATCCCGGCGCTCATCTCCGTCTCAATATTCGAAACAACTCTTGTGGCGCGAGAGGATATATCGCGGAATAATATAGACGCGAAGAATTTTCCATTAACCATTATAAACGACACGTGTGATCTTCCTTTTGCCCTTGTGTGTGAGCGCACAACGTGCACGCACGACGAAAGAATAATAATTGGACGGCATCTGTCCGCGAAGTTGCTCACGCGGATCGCGCGACGAGAAGCGAGCGCGCTCGAGTGTCTCGCGAAATTCATATCGTAATCGAACGTAAGAAAACGGGAAGGATTGCGACAGAGTCAGCGAAGGATGAAATGATTTCGAGTGGCGAACAAAATGACAGGAACAAAATTACGCGCGCGCGAAGGGAGAGTCGCGCGGCGAGAAGAAAAACACGCCTTTCTTCAACTCTTTTGCATCGCGGTGATGAAGCAACGAACAATTCGCGGCGAACAATATATTGCGCGTGTGAAAAGAAAAACGATTGATCGAGAGAAAATACTTGTGTCATTTTCTTTTTTTCACACAATTCCGAATGAGAATAGAAGAAAAAACAAATGTCGCTTTTTTTCGAAAACTTATTAATAGCTAATGAAACGTGGCGAAAAAAAAACTTTGCGTCAAAAAAACGATGGACTCAAAGGAGGGATACAATTGTGAGAGAGAAGGGAGGAAAGCAAGTTTTTTTCGGTCAGTTTTTTGTTTGTTTGTTTTTTTTTAAACAACAAAAAACAAATGAGAGACAACAGAAAAATAACTCAGCATCACATCTCATATCGAGAAATTCTCCTTTGCCTTTATTTTTTTTTTTTTTTTTTAACACGTGACAATTTATTAAACGAAATAATAATAATAATAATAAAATATTAATAATAATATAATATCAAAATGTGAAACTAATAAGGATAGGCAGAAGAAATCACATTTTTTTCTTTTCTCATTTAAAGCGCGGGGGTTCTTCGGAGTGTCTTAGGTATTTGAGCGAGAAATACCTCGAATGTGCGTGTTATCCCGTTTTTCGTTCCCGATACGTATGAATATATACACATGTATGTGCGTATGTGTATGTGTATATATGCATATATATCCTCAACACAATGACGCGTGTGTGTATCTGTCTATCCTTTCCCCTGCGTAGGACGTCGGAGTTCGATTACGCAATCACATTCGGCACAAAATGGCCTTTTTTTTCTTGTCGGTTTTCTCTCGATATGCACGCGTGTACGGTTTTTCTTTCTTGTGTTCTTTTTTTTTCTTTTTTTTTTACTCCTTTTTATACGATGCACATAATCGCCGGTACGCACAATGTTGTGTTGTTCGCCTAATGTTTGTTCTACCTTCATTTTGTTTTCGTTATCTTATTTCGTTATCTTATTTTGGAGCGTTTTACAGGTAATATCGTTTTTGTTTTTTTTTTTTGTTTTTTTTTTTTTTTACAAAGAGAAATCCCGGTCTGTGGCCACGCAGCAAGAAAAAGTGATTCACTTCTCGAACGTTGTCGTATTTGTTTATTTATTTATTTAATAATAACCCCTCGCCCCTTCTCAAATTCATTCATTGTTCCTATCATCATCTTAATAACAACGTAATAGTTTTAAACAACTTGAGCATAGGTAAAGGCGCGGACGTGTTTTCCGCGCGGGGTTCGTTTCACGCCGTGATCATCGACACAATAATAAGATACACAATCCAGAAGTAAAAAATTGGCACCGCACAATAACACACATTTCTTCTTCTTTTTCTTTTTTTTTTTTTTCGTAATTTTATTTACGCTAATGCCGCAATAAAAATAAAATCAGAATTCGCGCGACGTTTAAAAAAAAAGAAAAAAGAAAGGAAAAACTCAACGATTTCGAACTGTGGATTCTTTTGCACGCGGATTGCGATTACCGCGGGAACCCCGATGGAGAGCACGTCCCGGCGCCATAACAACAAATTATCTACAATAATTCGCATGTACAATGTTTTCTCCTTCTTCCTCCCTCCTTCTCTCTTTTCGTTCTCGTCGTTGCCACGCGCGAACGCGCGCGCGCACGCGTTACAAGAAAGAAAAATTATCTAGACACATTTAGGTACTTAGAATATTCCTTCCTCTCAGCGATTAAAGTCCGTTTCTTTTTTACCTTACGCACCTACTAAATTATGCATTTGACGACCAAAATATATTCAATAAATCAATAATAATAATATAATAATAATAGCAATAGCATAATAATAACATAATGCAAATAAAAATAATATAATATAATAATATAATAATGTATAATATAATGAACGACGACGACGCGACAATATAGGTACCGATGAAGATGATGATCTTGATGAAGATAATTTCTTTATGTATATTTGTGTATAATATATATATTTATTTATTTATTTATTTATTTATATATATATGTATATGCATATATTGACTTGTTATACTCCTCATTAATATATGCATATACGTTATCTTTGTTTATTCATTCATTTATTTATATAGCACCTATTTACAAAAAAAAGAAAAGGTCTCCGTGCGGCTCTCTGTATACGTGCGTGATGCTTTATTTATTTTATTTTATTTTATTTTTTTTAATACTTCGCGTGTTCGTATATAATGTTTCCACACGAGGTTGTCCCGTGTTGTCTTTCGCGCTTTCTTATAGTTTTTCGCCTGTGTCTTTTCTCAACGCTCTAGCATTCATTTTTCGCACTTGTAAAATTTAAAGCGATTTGTGTGTCCTACATTTAAACATTTGTGTGTTCGCTCGTGCGCCCACCTGTTTCTTTTCTTTTTTTTTTCCTTCCGCGTGTGTATGTATATATACATATATGTATGTATATATGTATATATGAATATATGTATATATATAAAACATAAAAGAAGAGTTTTACGTTGATCGCAAATTTTTAATCAAAAAGTCAAAAAATACATAGCTATAGTGATTAAAAACAAAAAAAAAAGGAAAAATCTAACCCGCAGGTCTCAAAAGATAAATGTTTTTCGTTTTAAAGAGCAAAGAAGATTCTCTTGTGTGTTTAAAAATATATGCGTTTGCGTATATATACGCGTAAAAAAAAAAATGATTTTTCATTTTTATTAACGATTCGAAAAATTATTTCGATCGCTGAACGCAAAAAGTTTTTTTCGATAAAATGAGAAAGAAATCGGCTCACGTCAGTTTCGTCGTCTTATAGGGACATACTTTCTAGCATCATGAAAGTATATCGTCCATCTTGCGTTCGAACACAAGTTTAATCCACAATCGTGCTCTACTTTATCATTCAAACGTCAGTCTTAAACGGCTAGCGTCAGATCTCATGAGGATTATATATATATCGCGACGAATGCGCGCATTGATGGAGACTTTCTAGCTCGCTCGTAATTGGCACGCGTGATTGTTGGCGACGGCTTCAGGTGAGATGCGTGGAGAATCTGAGAGAGTCAAGTAAAATCGATTTGCGCATCGATTGTGTTACCGGTAAAATATTTTGGGACAATTTATTTTATAAACGAAATGTTTTCCAATACGGAATGGGGATTGTCGATCAATGATCGTATCGACAATTATCGATTATTATCAGATCGTGGACCAGCGTGTAAAGATACGAATTCTTAAAAAAAAGAAAAAAATCTACAGTCAGTCTTATTGTGTCAAGGAATGTAACTCAAGGTTTTGTCGTCGCGTTTTTAATTCGGAATGACGTGCGTGATTCAAAGCTCTGATCCAGTACGTATACATGAAGGGGAGGGGAGGGGAGGCTGTGAAAAATTTTTTGCACGATCGGCGAATCAAATCGAAAGTATAATTAAATTAAATACGCGAGAAAAATATATAGAACGAATTGTAAAGAGATGAAAAAAAATAAGAAAGACGACACAACAAAAAAAGAAGAGGAGCAAGGTGAAGAAAAAATGATGGAGGGGCAGAGGAGAGTCTAATACAGCGGTCTATCACGCGGGCTCTCGAAACAAAACAAAAAAAGTGTGTTCGTTCTTCGATTGTGCTTGAATCAACCACGTTTCTCGTGTTTCTTTTTCCGTTTTTCTGGCAACGCAAGTTTTTCATCTCATCTCGTATGCTCGAATCTATGAGAGAACGAGATCCTGTCGTTCGTCCCATACATATCTGGCATCGAATGCTGACGCAAAAGAAAAGGCAAACGTCGGAATTAAAACGAACAAAAAAAAAAAAAAAAAAAAAAAAAAAAAAAAAGAAAGATAAGCAAATAATTCATCCTTAATGATAAATTCATTAATATTATAAAATGAGAGACCACTAAAGAGATCACGGGAGGAAGAGAGACGACGATGATCGAGCCGGATGAAGCGAGTGTCATGACGCGCCGTGTGTGTGTGTGTGCTGTGTTCACGGAAAACACAGCAAGAAACAGAAGGAGACCGAAGAAGAGCGGAGATCGCGCGAGTGGCATTCTCTAGCGTAGCGTCAATCCCTCCCGGTTTCGGGCGGAGGGGAGTTACTGCTTCTCCTTATTGAGACCACCCAACAGCGCGTGGCTCTCCATCGTGGCACTGAGATTGCTGAGATTGCTCAGGTTCCCGAGATTCCCCAGGTTACCCAGATTACCGAGATTCGGCTGATGAGCGTAGTTCCTAATCTGGTGCAGACTGATCAGCTGATTCGGGAAGGACGTGGCGTTCTGGTTAGTGGTGGTGCCGGGGGTGACGGCGGAAGCCGAGGACGTCGGCGACGACTTCTGCGTCGTGTTGAACGCCTCGTACAGGTACGGTCGGGACGCCGGATGATGGCTGCCGGGGTAATGCAGATGATTCAGCGGGTTAAGCGGATGCTGCATAGACGAGATCGAGTTAATCGAGATCGACGAGATCGGCGTGAAGGCCGAACTGCTGTTGGGATGGTGATTCACGCCGGGCTGGGGCGTCTGTTGCCTCGAGTCGTTCTCGATTGATTCGCCGGCGCGATGCCCGTGTCCCGGCAGCAACATCTCCGGATTCTGATTCTGATGATACTCCGTGTGATGATGCGGCAGCCTCTCGTGTAGATCGCTGATCACCGAGTCCGGACTGACCTTTGGCCAATAGTGCTCCTGATGGTGCGACATCGCGTGTAAAGCCGGCCTGAGACCCGAGCCGATGATCGGCGGTCTCTTGTCCGTTCTCTCCGCGTGTTTTTGCATATGCTTAGCCAGGTAGGTCTCCTGGGTGTAACTCTTGCCGCAGTACTGGCAGATGTGCGTCTTCAGGTGCTTCGACTCCTTGTGCTTCGGTATGTGCTCGAGCAAACTCGGCTCGTCCGAGAAGCACTTGTAGCAGGAGTTACACTTGTACGGCTTGTCGGTTTGGTGGCATCGCGAGTGGCTCTGCAGGTTGCTCAATTGGCTGAACGCTTTCGTGCAGCCCGGATGCCGGCACTTGTACGGCTTGTCGCCGGTGTGCGTGCGGATGTGCTGCTGTAGATGGCTCAGCTGGGTGAACTTCCGCTGACAGATATCGCAGCGGTACGGCTTAATGCCCAGGTGGATCCTGGTGTGCTGGGACAGGTACGACGAATTGGCGAACGCCTTGGAGCACTGCGTGCACTTGTACGGCTTTGCCTCGCGCATGTGGATCTGTGTGTGGAGCTGCAGATCTGCCTTGCTACCGAATATCTGCAACAAAGAACAAACAAAAAAAAAATATATACCATCAACAAACAAACAAGAACAAACGAGAAACGGGCCGATAGACGGCTCCGGAAGAGAGACATTACACGTGTAACGCGCGAAGAATTCGCCATTGAAAAGAAAACCTGAGGTCCGCTTCCTCATCTAAAATGCAAATTGATAGCTCGACGCGCGCACGTGACGCGCGGAGAACGCGCGTTTGGCGTTTTATTGTACAATATATTTCGAAGGAAGAAAGAAGGGAATCAAGTCGCGATAACCTCGCAACGCCGCCGCGTAACGCGTCGCGTGAGTTTCTTCTTCTTTTTTTTTTCTTTTTTTACGTCGCGCATTTAAAAATTCCGAGCGGTATATTTATAAATAAATAAATAACCGCATAAAAGGAGAGCATTGCCGGTAGCCGGATCGTGTGTATATACGCACACACGGAGGAGGGAGAGGCTGACCTTGTCTATCACGGCCTAGCCTCGGGGCATATCCGACCGACTGGCTTCGGGTACCCGGCATAGAGACTCCCTACTCTACTCTTCAGCATTCTCGCTCTCTCCCGCCTGGATATATCTTCTCGTTTCGTTTTGTCTCTTTCCTCCCCCTCCCCCTCTCCGTCCCTCCCTCGTTTCATTTGCCGGTTCCACGCACGCTAGTTTCTAGTTTCTCTGATCTCACCTGACTTCTTTTTTTTTTTTTTTCGTTCTTTCTTTCTTTCTTTCTTTCTTTCCTACGCTTCTTTCCACGATCAGAACGAGCACCAGTCGTCAGCACGACGACGATCGCCGATTATTAGCGCCTCCCATTCCTTTCTTCCCCTCCGCGATGTCTTTTTTTTTCTTTTTTTCTTTTGTTTTTAGGCCCGTACACGCTTGCGTGATCCGGTACTGTTATAATATGTATCACGTGTAATTTAAACGCAATTTCAAATGAATATTTTAATATATTAATCGAGCGATGAGATTGCGCAACATATGTCTCATCATTACGCATGCCATATATTCGGGTAATTTCTAATGCGCCGCATAATTACGTAAACTAAATTTCTGCTTTAAATTGCGAATCGCGCCGGAGAAATAATTTACTCAAAAATATTCGGGTTTATTACGGGCGCAAATTAATTAATCAGAAACGTCGCGAATTCGGGTCAACCGCGCGTTTTCCCGCGCGATCGCGTCCTCTCCGTTTATTATTAGTTTCGATCCCCGTTAGTTTCTCCTTCTTCGTCTTTCGAGAAAATTTTTCGCATCGGGAAACGCCGGGCGCCGCGCTAATGCCGTCCGAAACGGTCTCGTTCGTAATAACACGCGCGCACAACACACATCATTACCGAATAATAACGCCGCGTCACGAGAGAGAGAGAGATTCGTGATCCGCTCCGTGGCGAAAACGATCACAGTGCGGCCTTTTCGTGGAAAGGAACAACGGGAGGGAGAAGGGGGATTGTCTTCCGCGGTGGGCGAAGGATATCGCACCGGGAATGTGACGTGAGTCGGAGAAACGATTTCCGACGAAGAACACGCGACGAAGAGAAGAGAAGCCAGTTTCCCGGCATTTGCTCTCGTTATTACGTAAAACGTCGGGCCTCCATTCTGAGGCGCTCTCTTTCTTTCTTTCTCATTGTATCGCCTCGACCGAGAAGGAGCGAGGATCCTTCGAGCAAGGGCTCGAAAGATGACAGACTCTTGTTATCTCCTCAGCGTGGATTCGTTAGTTCCGGAGAAGCCGTTGACTCATTCTCTCACGAGATTAGAGCGAACAAAAAAAAAAAAATTTCCTCTTCAAAATGATGCGCCGTACAATCGCGATTAGTCTCGCTCTTTTATCTTCTCTCACGTAAGATAAGATAAAAATGTAAAAGATTGCATTTTTTGACCGATTGACATCTCGGTTTTCTCACTTGTTCTCGCATCTCTCATACAGCGAGAGAGAGATTATACACAGAGAGAAGAGAAAGAAGTAACGACGTGTCGATGAGAGAGAATTTTTGTGAAGATTTTTTGATTTATGTCATACAGTTTTCTAAAAGCGGCGGCTATCGCGTATTTAACAGAAGCAGGAAGTGTTATAATCTCGCGCTAACGGCGACTATGGTTAACGATCGCCTTACGGTTGTCGTGAATCGTGATTTATATTCGGTAATCGATCGACGGTCTCTCGCTCGAGGCTTCAACGGCTGACTTGGCGCGTCCTTTAACGAGTTGGAGTCGCGAAATTTTTTTCTCTTTTTTTTTTTTTTTATTTCCTCCTTTCGAAACGCGTCCTTGTCGGTGTCAAGTTCGCGCACCAGTCCACGTAACGCGATAGTCTACTGCGTGCTATTTTTTTTTTTTTTTTTTATTCTCCTCCGTTCCTTTAAAGCGCGACGAGCAAACGACGAGGAGAATTTTCGAGGGAGGCGCAAGAACAATTGGAGGAGACGAGATGAAGAGGGAAAATTTATTAATTAAGTACCGAGAGAGAGAGAGAGAGAGAGAGACGTAAAATGAATTTGAATCGCAATTGTATATTTCTTTATTTGGAATTTCTACATCACAAAATGTCTCTGGTTTTTAAAAGCGTTCAGAGTTGTCATAATAACGTCTCGACACAATAAAAAGTAATAAATAAATAATTTGTAGCAAGGCTGGGACTCGGGAATTAAATTCTGATTTTAACGCGGCAATTCTTTCTCAAGCGAGCATTATTACATGTCGCCGAATGAGCGATTAGTTTAGCCAAGGTTTTCTGTCACGGAGAGAGTAACGTCATTGTGTGTGGAACACAAATCGCGCCATCTCTTTATCAATAGATCGATCGACTCCTTTGATTGATAGCGAAGATCGTTTGCGAGAGTTGAGAAGTTTATATACAAACGTGACTTTTTGACAAATGGAAAACTATAAATTTTCGGTTCGACGTTGTTGCCGTAACTACGGGGTTTTGTGCTCCTCGATTAAAATTTTATTTTCTTTTTTCCTGAATTTACTTATTTATTTAATCGTGAAAGAATCGGCGAGAAAGACAGAAAGAGAGAGAGAGAGAGAGATCTCATTGATTGGCAGATTAAATATTCTCGCGTATATAGACCGATCTCTCCTGCCTCGAGAGAACTTGGAAGAGATTTCTCGTCGTTCAACTTGACTTGATTCAATTAAAGAATTTCTCGATGCAAATTCACGACGGCACCAAATAAAAATTGGCGGTTATAATTGACAGAAGGATACTTAGTCGCGCCGCGAAAGTGCGAGCGCCGCGACTTATTATACTTTCGGAGCGGAGAGAGAATGGTTCGAAGGAAAAATATATCTCGTCGGAAAGAAATTCCGAATTTATTACGCGCGAGGAGCGGCGCAAAACGACGTGTCAAAGTTCGTCCTGCTGAATTAAATGCGAACAGCCGGAATATCGCGCCTTCCTCTCGCGCCTTCTCTCTATCTCTCCCGCGTTTCTTTTTCTATCTCGCACGATATGCGCGCGCTTCTTCCTTCAAGAAAAATAATGGCGATAAATCCAGAAATTACGTCGGTCTGCGCACTGTGTGTGTGCGCAGGTATGCGAAATTAGCGCCTCTAATTACGAAACCGGCGAGGAACTATGCCCGCTGGGCAACCGACTAGTTCTCCTGTCATTTCTGATTAATCGACGTCGATTTACTTAGGCAATACTTAAGAACCCGAGAGACGACGTACATTTGCCGGCTGTATAAATCGCGCGTATATATATATATAATACACACACGCTCCCACCCGAGAGATCATCATCAGCGGAATTTTAGAGACGCGCGCTCTCATATACAGCGGAGGCTGCAATCCGCCGTGTCTAAATCCTCGAACCGGAATTCACCATTTTCGACGCGAACAGACGAAAGGATCTGTTTAATGACCGAGGAGAAAGAGAGAGAGAGAGAGAGAGAGAGAGAGGACTTTTCGTCCGCACGACATCATCGCTGCGGAGTCCGCCGCCGCCGCCGCTTCCTTCGCGGCGTTCAATTACTTTTGATGAAGCAATGATTAATTACCGCGAGTCCTCTCGTGTCAATCGCGATCAATTGATATATTTACTACGTGTCTCTCTCTCTCTCTCTTTCATAGACTTCACGTTGCCTCCCATTATGATGGATGACGGGCTCTTCGCATTCGCCTGTGTGTATATGTTTACCGCTCGGTTCCTTCGATCGTCTGGTTCTTCAACCTCCGCGAAGTAGTCTATGAGGTAGCCCCGGGGCCAAGATCTCGTAAATTCAATTTAAATATCTCGACCTTAATGATCGCGCCTGACGGATGGTGTATAAGTCCAGTTTCGTCGGACAGTCAAGGTCGGGTGTCGGCGTCCGTTCAAATGTACATGTTAATTAAGCAATTGTCAAATCTCCCACCCCATTTATATATATATATATATATATAAATAAATGCAGAAATTCCTTTGGCTGCATTTATTTTACGCATATGCGTAATTTCCTCGCGAAAATTTGTGTTGTAAATCTATCTCCGGGGGCGTCCGAAACGAGATGCAAATTTCTCGCATCACAAACTGGTTTAAATTGTTTTAAAATTTAAATTTTTAACTTTTTTTCTCTCCTTTTTTTCGCAAAAAAACGTCACACACTCGTGACATTATCGTTCGGGCTCACGTGAATTCTTGAAGAATCTTCCACCGGTTATGCAATCGTCGGTGGCTAAACGCGTATTATAAATCAGTTAAAATGACGCACGGAATTTTTCAAGTAACGTCGAAGGATAATGTATTGAAGGTCTTTCAACAGCGCAACTTAATATTCTATAAAGCTTTTGAATTTCAAATAATGATTTGTTATTTATATATTATTGCGCGCGCATGCTAAAATTTATTTGCTCGTCGTTTGCTTTTCGTGATCGAGACACACACACGCTTTGCGCGCGTTTGATTTGCACGTGTCGCATTTTGTGAAACAGTTTGATAAAGAAACGAGGAAGGTCAAAACCGACGAGAGAGAGGTGTCGGAAGATAATTAATTTTATCTAACGGGAAAGATATACGATCGCGTTTTACAATTATCGACATTTCGTTTTGCTTTTCTCCGCGATTAACTCGCGAAGCCGGAGCTTTAATCGGAACCGCACACCGAGAGAGAGAGAGAGAGAGAGAGACATGTGACGATCTGTTTTTTGACAAATAAAGTAATAAGCGTCAATCGCCGCCCGAAAGCGGCTATCGCGCATTAACGACGGCGATAATTAAACGGAGATTGTAATTATCAATCAAATGTGTTTCAATTCCTTTTCGTGTAATGAGGCGGTGATTTGGAAACGCGAATTGAAGAAGAAAAAAAAAAACAACAACAAAAATCGCGGAGATCCACAACGCGTAATTGAATCCGTCGTCTGTCTGCAAATCAACCTGTCCTTTACAAAAACAGTTCGCTCGCATCTCCGCGAGCGAATAAATTTGCGAAAAGCGTTGGAACGAGACCCGGGAATTTCTACTATCTGCGTATATAAACGCGGGTTGGAAATCTAAGAGTTAATGAACACAACACACAGTTACAACGCCGCGCGTGTAACACAGCTCCCTCCTTCCGCCTCGCCCTTTCTCGTCATTCCCTCGCTCCTGTTCTCTCGTCCCGGTGTTGCACCGTCCGTGGAAGTCGGTGACAACCTGTTGATAGGAATTTTCGTTAGCCGGGTTGACGCGTCGAGGGGTTTAACATCAAACCCCCGGAAACGCGCGCCGACACAACCTGAGCGTCTCGCGGCGGCGGTGGCGGCGGCAACGGCTACTCGGATAATTGCGGCGCCATGAAATAATTCCGAAATATTTCGGAACACGTTTTGATCCGAAAGGAAGAAGCTCCGGCGGCGCAAAGTCGAGAAATGCATTCACGTGAAGCATTGTGATTACAAGTAGTTTTTTTTTTTTTTTTTTTCTTTACTTGGTCAAAGAAAAGACCGAGTCACGATATTACGCAACGTTGATTGAGATGTGCGACGAGAATCGGAGCGCGTTTGAAGGAAAAACGTGTCGAGTGTGCGTGTAATAATGAGCCGCGGTGGACAAGTATGCGATCACCGGTTAATTTCTCACGAGGATGTAAAAATTCCTCTTTGAGAAAAAAAAAAAGAAGATTCTGTCACACGAGATGAAAAAGAAGACGAGCGAAAAAAGCGAAAGTGCCCTTCGAACTTCGGAGACACGTCTGAGACCTCCCGCTCGCGGGAGTGACTCATTCCCCTCTGTCCTCTCTTTCTCTCTCTCTCTCTCCCTCTCGGGGCTTTTTTCTCTCTATTTTTTTTTTTCAACATACACGCGGCCGAAGATCCTTGAACTCGCGCATAAAATTACAATATTTAAAAGAAATGACGGCTCCTCGTGGCCGAATAGTTAATTACTGTTACGTAAAAAATTCAAATCAGTTGCAAATCTCGGCGAACACGTGCCAGATGACAATGTGCGATTTCGACGCGACGAGAGTCGCGTCGGTCGACATTTTCGCGGGTCTCGCGATAATGAAGGTTTTGAAATAGTGCGAAAAATCATCGCAGTGAAATTATCACTTATTCGGTATATCTGTTTTTTTTTTTTTTTTTTTTCTCGTCGCAAGACCGCAACGACAGATCAGACAGGCGCGCGTATTGTTTCAGAGAATTATTTATACGAGCAAGAGAAGTATTTGTACGAACAAGAGAAAACTGACTAAGCGGATTCCTTCGGCCGATATACAGAAGTTACAATTTATCTGAGCGGCATTGCGCAACCCGCGTTTGATTGCAACTCGGTTGACAGGTTTTCAAGCTCCATCGGGCCCGGCTACGTTCCCGACCCGCCCGCCGCCGTTTCCCGAGCCGTGCGTTTCGTCTAATGATATCATGCATATATATATACGGCGATTACGCGCGGCGGCTACAGTCGAAACGAGTTTTCGCGCGAAAATTCTGTACGCGCGGCACGCGCTCGTACATAAATTTTTTTTTTTTTTTTTTTTTTTTTTTTTTTTTTTTTTTTTTTTTTTGTGCCGCGCGAGATAATGCTATTACTACATTTAGTTGAAGCTGATCTCTAAGGTTATCGTTCGATGATATCCGCTTTCTTCAACGATGTGCGCCTTCTGAGGAAAATTCGGTTTGAAAAAACAAGATTCGAGGAAAAGAAATTGCAGCAACGCGCGACTCCGCTCTTCCGAACTCAATTATCCGACAGAACCGCGCGGCGGTTAATGATAATTTAAGAATTTAGGCAATAGAGAAATCGCAAGCGATTTATTCGCGGATAATGAGAGAATGATTTTTACGACGTTGTGCCATCGACGCAACATCACGACGAAGTCGATGACGACCGGTTCTCTCGTCTTCCGAAGAGAAAGAGAGACTCGCTCTTCATCCTCGTTCACGCACGGCAGCTGGCAGGTGCCTGGGAGAATATCCGTCCGATTCTTTATCTTCCCAATTATACAATCCCTTGTCTAATTGGCTAGGCCCAGAGACCACCCCAACAAGAAAAAAAAAGCCAGAAGAAGAACAGAACTCTCCGCGGATTTTTCTTCACGCGTCCGGTCTCGACACTTCCGGACACTCTCTGCGGACGTTTACTCGCGTTACGCAATCGAAAAGCGTTGCGCAGACCCCCGTCGGTGGGTATTAGATAGTTTTGAGTAGAACGAAGATGCAGAATTTCGGAACGCCGCCGACGCACACTCGCGCCGACGCGCGTCGTTCATTTTATAGTCTTTTCTGATTTTTTTTTTTTTTTCAACACAAATTCGTCCAGTAAACGAAGAGTTTCAACACCCGGCGCGCGGAAGATTAAATACATGGTATCGAATAATTTGTCTTGCATTAATTTTATACACTCGAGCATACGTTCGGAGCGATAAATCTCTCTTTGCTCTACGCCGCGCGCTCGGTTGTTTTAACGCGGGAGCGTTGAAAAACAAATGACAAATGGCCACACCGCCGCCTAATGCGACGGATTAAAACGCACGATCGCGTCTGAAACAATATGCGGTAATTGTGGACCCGGTTTAAGCTCGGTTGTTGGTCGGCCGCGAAGCCTCTATTCATTAAACCCCGCGCGCGCGCGCGTTCGTTGAGAGATCCGCTCTTTCTCTCCCGAACGCTCGCGCTCATGACCGAACCAGTCATTTATACGCGAGTCTCATAATCAGGGAGGGAGGGGGGATCACATTAGAGTTTACAATTCGACAAAATGGTTTTGCAATCAGCAACGATCGACCTTTGCGGTTCGATTTCCAACCCAACCGGGCATCCGATGATTAGCGTTTTGCAACTAATTACACGTTACATCGGAATTCATCAAACGATAGCCGACCGGAAACCCGGTAAAAATTCGTTCGATTGCGTAACATCCCTTCCCGCTCTGCGGCTAATCACTCGCGTTCGAGAATCAAATTTATTTCGACATAATTAACGAGAACAATACACTTCTTCGGCGTTCGGACTGATATTTAATTAAGCGACAAAAAAAAAAAAGAGTAGCGACATTATTTCCTGGATTGATTTTTTTGTTTTGTTTTTTTTGTTTTTTTTTTAATTAGAAGATTAAAAAACGAGTCGATTATTTGTTCAAGAAAGCTCTATCGCCGATAAATAGACGCCGGTAGTAGTTGGAGCACATATGGATTCCGCGGAATCGATGTCTCCGTGTAAAAGAATAACGCGCGATCCAATTCCCTCGCTAGAAGCAACTCGAAACGGACGCAACAGTTCATTCTCTCCATTCCTGCTATTCATTAACGTAGACCGTGGCTACCAGCGCCAGGAACGGTTTCAGAATCGCTTTAGTCTCGAGACGCGAACAAAAACCGACCGGTAGCGCTCGCGCTACAAGAGAAAGAGTAATTAGTAAGAGGAGAGGAGAGAGATCAATATGCGTGTGTGTGCGTGTGTACGTGTGTATGTGTGCGTGTGGAGGACGTTACTTTTCCCCTTCTAGCACTCTGTTTCACTCGGATACGGCGTTCTATGAAATACAACGTGTTCTATAAAGCACAAAGCAGCGCTCTTTTTACGCAAAAGTAGCGCTTCATCAACGCGATAGAAGGCAAACGGGGGGGAAAAAATTTTTGCTATAAACTTCGCGCGCTTATTAATCATCGCGCGATTAAATATCGTTCGCGGCAACCGACGTACCAGGAAGTACCGCTGATTTTTCGCTTTCGCGGCCGAAGCGAAATGCGCGTTTAATCCGCTTATAAAATTGTGCGTTTTTCTCACATTTGAAAGTTTGAAAAATGTCGCGCGACATTTATTATTGCGCTCGCGCTTATCTTGTGACGCGAAATTACAACAACGGCGCGCGTTTTAGCGCGCGAAGAAGATATACATAAGTCCAGGACGAAGCGATTGTAACGTGCGCGTTGTTTGTGTGAGAATACGCGACGTATGTATGAATATACATACGCGCGGATTTTCTCCGCGGGTAGAACGACGCGGACAGAAACTCTCCCTCGGACTCGTCAGCGAGGTTGGAAATAAAAACCGCCCAAGGCGCGCACCTGGACCGAGAGAGGACGGGCCGGGAGACGCGAGTGCAAGGAAAAAGCGGAGGAAATTGATACGCGACGAGAGAGCGGAACGCGCGCGGGGAAGATGCGCGGCAAAATTAGAGGCGCGATTATTTTTCTGCGGCGCGATTATTTTTCCGCGGCGCGAACGCGGTGGAATGTTGCGCATTCGCTCCCAACAATTGGCCGCCGTCGTCGTCGTCGTAAATGCGGCCTTCGCGAGTTCGCGCCGGTTGCAAGTGATTGAAACGGAAAACAGTGATAGTATTTCCTTTTCTGATTAAGCTTCGCGGAAAAGTACGTGTAATCTTCCCCTCGATCGATACGAGAAAGAGAGAGAGAGAGAAAGAAAGAAAACTCGTTCGTTGTCCTACTCTTCGCCGCGTTAAAATTATTTACTGACAAAAAAAATTGTCGTGTTGACATGATTAAACGTGAAACGAACTATGTAATACATACGTGGAACAGTGTGCAATTTCGCGGAGAATCCGAATCTTTCCGCTCTCTGTATTTCGTGCGCGGCGAGTCCACCCTCTTATATTAGCGCGCGTGCAACCGGCCGGAGATAGGGGGTTCGCGATCGGGATGCGTATCTCCCTTGACTATGATAACTATAGAAGCGGGACGTGTGTTATGTATGTGTGTGTGTGTGTGTGTGTACGTGTGTGTGTGCATGTGTGCTCTTAGGGAAGGATTTTTTTCCATTAGAAATAGCCGGCGCGCACGCGTGCGCACCCTAAAAAGCGAGTGCCGGCGGCCATCTGCGGCTTCACGAAAAGGTGCATATACACGGGTAGTGCATGCAGCAGCTTTTTTTTTTTCCCGAAGCGGTTTTGCTTTCGGAAATCACGCGCTAAGGCCGGGGCGAACACGCCCGCGGTTCTCGTTAATTAAAATCGCCATCAAACGGACGGGGAAAAAAATAAGGTACTTTCGCAGAACGGAGATTAAAGCCAAAGTTCTGTTAATGTTCGCGGAAGTCGGGAAAAGTGCACGGGCAATGGGGAGGGATGGGCGACGAAGAGACCTTACTCCGGGTTAAATCTAAATGATAAGAGTTTCCGGATTGTTCCTCTACCCAATATCTTAATGCACGAAAATTCCCGATGCAGCGCCGACACCGTTCGATTTTCCGTTTCGAAACAAAAGAAAGAAAGAAAGAGAAAGAGGAAGGGAGGCGGGGAAAATTAATACAGGTGAAAAGAGAAGCGCGAGAGACGGCGAACGGTACGAAGATAAAACGAAAAAAAACGGAGCTCTCCGATATTCGTTCGGAAGAGGAGGAGAAGGAAAGAGAGAAATAGAGTGTGTGAGAGAGAGAGAAAGGAAAAAAGACGCAGACATGAGAGGAGCGGACCGTGGAGGAGAGAAGGAGGAGAAGGAGGAGGAGGAGGAGGAAGAGGAGGATGTTGGCGAGAGCGACGGCGCTAACGATTCCTTAATGAAAGCTGAAGCGGCGCGGCAGAAGGCCAGCCTCGTGTTTCGGAGCGCCCGGGTTCTTTTACGCCACCGGTCCCATCCTTTGTGCGTATATACGTGTTATACGGGGTGTCCCCGGCCAATCGTATCTTCCTCTAACGGCGGACGAGTTTTGCCGTCGGCAGAAAAAATTACCGCGGATCGCGTCGTCGGGTGAGAAAAATAAAGCGCGCGTCGCGTCGCGAAATAAAATCCGAAAGGATGTTCGAATTTAATCAGGGGATCGATGCACTTCGTCAGTTGGTTCTTCGATTGCGACGTAGATTAGCAATTAAGATATTCTTATCAAAATTATATACGACGCAGTCGTATATAATTCGAATTAATATAAACGGCACACAAGATGACAAACTGATGAATTAAATTCGCGAGAATAATAGAAACATCTTAACATTTTGGCGGAATGAGAAAAAAAAATTATGCTCTTCCTTCTCTCCTACGTCTCTCATAGTTTTCCTACATTTTTTCTTTTTTTTTTTTTTTCGTAAGTAGTTTAGCGCTAAAAATAGGAACGCGCGTGTGTGCGTGCGGCGCGTGTGGGTTCCGCCACATCCCGACCTCGTTGAGCACGGGCGCGTTTTTATAACTTCCGTAGGAGAAATACCGCATCCTGTGTCATCGAAGACGCGAGAAGAGTGTCGCGCGCGCTTGCACACACACACAAACACAGTTTGATTTTCACAGTTTTTCGAGAGAGATCCGCTCGCGAGAGATTCTGTCGGAGAGTTAGAAAACGACACTCGCGCCTTTCGGTCGAGCGCTCTCTTCCCCAAGAACAAAAACATCATCTCGGGAAAGAGGAGAAAAAAAAACCCAATCTGATTAATTGACGCGGCATTGAAATGTAAAACCTAATAAAAAAAATACGCGACACTTCGCGCGACACACAATAAAGCGCGCGAGTATAAAATATATTCGAAGAACACGTCTAGACTAGAGGATGAGATCATCCCGCGAGGCAAGAGAGAAAGAGAAAGAAATACCTCGCGTCTCTCCTCCGATCGCCAATTCTAACGACTCGCTCGCTCGCTATCGTTCTCCGCGCGACGATCACCGGTACGTGAGAAAACGATCGACGCAATTTGTCCGCGCGTACCTTCCAAAAATTGCTCTCTCCCCGGGCGTACTCGTTACCGGAATTAATTCTCTTGTCGATTTGCACGGGTTCCGTTATTTTTCCCCATTGTGCGGGGCGCGCTTCGTTCCTCTTCCTCCTCCTCTTCCTCTTCCTCCCCTCGAGTTTCTCTGCAATTTTCTACGGTAACGTAGGAACGTGCATTCGGGACAAAAGGACTTTTTCCAGTGCATCGAGTTACGCAATCTCGTACAAACGAAACGAGACCGACGAACGTCCCCGGTGACGAAAGAGTTATTAAAACAAAGTACGGAAGTGAATTAACGATATTCCTTTTCCGCGGTCCTTTCCTCCCTTTTTCTCCTGCCGCAAACTTTGAAACGAGAGAGAGAGTAGTAGTACACCGGCGAATACATAGGCGGGGATTGCGCGACTGCGTGTTTTTCCATCTAACAGCACGAAAAAAATATACCGTTCACGCGGATTAACAATATGTTTACAGGTTTTAATGTTGATATCCCCCTTTATAATATTTAATGCACGGATACCAGAAGATGGTAACGGCGAAAGCGTATTTAATCCCTGACAGAGAGAGAGAAAGAAAGAAAGAAAGAGAGAGAGAGAGAGAGAGCTAATCTCCAAAAGTATGAATTTTCATATTACGGGAATAACATTATATAATGACTAATGCGACGCGAAAAAACAAACAAACAGAGCGGAGGCGGGAAGGATTAAAAAGAACGATATAAAAAAAAAAAAAAAAAAAATATCCCCACAACGAAATGCGCGAAACGTAAATTCTTTCACGCGCGAATATTTTTTCAGAAAAACATTTCATTTCGATATTCCACCGCGTGCTAACTAACGTAACACGCGGCGCGGTCGAAATCCTCAGAAGATTTCGTCAATTTTTCCGAGCCCGTGAGAATCAAGAAGAAAGAGGAGGAGCGAGGAAAGGAAAAAAGAGAAACCTAAGGTGCTTTCCTACAAGACGACGTTCGCAGCTCGGCGAACAAGAGACGCTGGAAAAAGACTTTTTAACAGGTCAAGTTTCAGAATCTCAGTGACGCACAAATAGAATTACTCGTCGAAGGAAAGTATAGAGCTCGCCCCTCGCTTCATCTCTTTTCCCTCTCTCCAGTTCCCACTTCCCGCTTTCCTGCCGTCCCTTTTCAATGCGCGGTACATGCTGCTCCTTCCTCACCGGCCATTCAGGATTCGCCCCCACCCCATCAAATGAAAGATGAGGAGCGAAGAGGTGAAGAGAAGCGAGGGAGAGAAAACTACAAAGAGAGAGAGAAAAAACGGACAGAAGAAGGAAAGGAAACGCTACACTGAGAGTCGATCGTATCGTTTATTTCTGTACCCCCGGAGGAGATTATCTTTTTCGTTTTCCAGCGGGCCGCGCGCGCGTCTCAGGAGAAGACCCGCTTATTGTGACAGCGTCATTGTCGTACGGTTCTGGAAAATTGCACACCATGAAAGCGTCCTTAAGACAGGCGGTCTTACGGAATCCGCCTGCCTCCCTCCGCTTCGCGCACGAATAATATCGGGACATGTTGCGTCTTTACGAGGCGCAGTAAAGAGGACCGATCGCGGGGCCGATCGATGTTGATTTTTTTCCCGTTTATCCCCGGACGTTCATGCTCTTCCTCATCGAATTCTTAGGCCAATCCGAAATACATTTTCCTCTCCAAAAAAAAAAAAAAAAAAAAAAAAAAGTCTGTTGTACGCAAATCGCTTTTCAAAGTTGATCAAATCAGCTACAATCGAGAGCGGCGGGGAGAAAAACCGATGATCGACGTTAATTTCGCGTCAATTTTCCCGCGACGTTTCCCCGACCGCTTCATTTCCCTCAGAGCGCGACGTTATGATCCTTAGAACGAAAGTCCCGCGCGCGGAAAAGTTTCCCGAATGAGGAGAACCGAGATCGTGTTACACCGATTTACATTTATTCATGACGTGATAATTTGATCTCCGTCGTCGGGCCTGCGATGAGACATCTCTTCGTCGTCGTGCGTTTTCCGCAGGAGCGCGAGGACGTTGTCTAATTCGATCACCGCGCACAATCCTCTTCCCTCCTCCCGACTGCGACGGGAAGGAGAACAATGCGCGCTCGCGCGAACGACAACGAGATATTGTGAAACTTACTGAACGAAGGTAAGTTGAGCGTGAATCGACTTTTTTATGGATTCTCGAGAACTAAGCCGGCGCGAGTATCGCCCGCGCTTCAAGAAGACCTTTTATCGTGACAGTTTCTTTTTATTGAGCATAAATATAATTGTTCGCGGTGGTTACGCAACGCGCGCACGGTCAAATCGGGCGAAAACACAAGGTTTCCGCTGCTGCGACGACGAATGCGTTCGAATCTTTCTCTCTCTCTCTCTCTTTCTCTGTGTGTATGTGTGTGCGTGTGTGTGTTGCATTTTAGTTTACGCAGAACTGAGGGAAAAAAAATATTGCAAAGTATCACCGGATGACGTGTTCGCTCGCGAGAAATAATAATAACCGTCTGAAAGAAATCGCTAAAATATTCTCTTTCTTTTATGTGTTCGTAAACAAAAAACAAACTTGGCAGTTGGAAATTATTCGATTATTTGTATCATAAATATATCATTAAATGAATGAACATTGAAGCGCTTATCATTTAAAGAGAGAGAGAACCGAGCCCAGAACCGTTTATTAAAATTATACGATAATTTTAATCGGCCGAGCGAGTGCACTCGATATTTTGGTCCGCCGCGTAATCAGCGCAGAAGCACATTTTTACCGCTTACTTATTTCTGGACGTAACAAAAAAAAAATAAATAAAAAATGAAGAAGAAGATAATTACGTTAAATTGAAATTATCAGAAACCGAAATTTCAGAGACCGTTCTTTCGCGGTCGAAATATTTTTTATTAATTGGAGATGAGCGATAGCCTTCTTAGAGAGAGAAAGAGAGAGAGAGAGAGAGAGAGAGAGAGAGAGAGAGAGAGAGATCTAATTACAGCTGTATCGTTTCTAGAGAGAAAAAATCTCAATCGTCAGTTCGCAATTTTCAGCGATACGATTTTAATGCGGAAAAATTTCCGACAATCGCGCGAAAATTAACGAAAATCGTGCAACTTAAATTCTCTGTGCCGTAACAGAATTATGACGCAATTTGTTAATTTCGCTCTTATTATGTGTGTTTGGCATTAACTTGATTCGATTTTGTTCGAATCAAAGACTCGTTTTTCTCTCGACGCGCGCGCGATGACTTTGCTCTCTCTCACTCTCTCTCTTTCTCTCTCTTTCTTTCTTGTTCGCGATATTTCCCCGGCGCGATTGAATATCGCGGGCCGCGATAAAATTTCGTGAGTTTCCATTACACGTGATTCAATAATGAGCGTTCGGAAATTTGCGACGAGTGACGGCGATTTCATTGTCGCGCCCGAGCTGCAAACAAGTTCCCTAACGTTTTCCCGTGTTTGTTTATCGTCGACAATAATACGCGGAGCTATTGACAAAACATCGACAAATTGACATTATTGTATATCGATAATATTATATATTAATTACCGGGCAAGAAAATTGCGCCGCCGCTCTACTTTTTGCATAATTGGCTAGCGCGAAAATGCGGAGCGCGCGCGCGCGCGCGGTTGCTGTTACGCAATTCGCTTTTATGTATGTATATATATATATATATATATATGTGTGTGTGTGTGTGTGTGTGTGTGTGTTACTACATTCGCATTCATAACTTTGCGAATACTTCGGCAATCGACTTTCGCACATTCTGCGCATTAAATTTTAACAGATCCGAAATCGATGTGTTCTCCTATATCTCAAGTTGTTGCGTCGAGCAGCAACTCGCTCCGAGAATTTCTCAGAGTTGCGCGTTAAATATTCACGACAAAATCGGAGATTGATGCAAATTGCTCATTCTTATTTTTTTTTAAAAGATCAAGAAAGTTGTAAAAAAAAAAAAAATACGACACAACGGAATTGTGTTATTTAAGGACTTTCAAAATGTGTGCGCGACTTGAGCAATTTTTATAAATGTCACTCGGCACGCGAAAATTGCTGGCGAAAAGTTACGCGGAGTTACTTCCGTCGCGTTTGAGGTTTTCGCGTCTGTCTCGAAAAATTTCCAAACCAATATGTTTGCGCGCGAGATCCAAGAGTTCAATTCTTGGAGATTTTTCAGAGGAAAAAAAAACAGAACGGATACAATGTTAATTAATTATATTACAGATACAGAATGTTAATTAATTGAATATGACATTTTTCACAACTTTCTCAATTAATTACACAAGTCTCGCGACGGTCTCTGTGCCGGAGCAATTAATATCCGTTGTTGCTCCGAATTTCATCTCTTTGTCTCGCATTAAAATTTATTAACACGTTGCCGGAGATAAATTCCGTTTCCGCAAAATGACACGGAAAGAAATAGAGATAAATTACGCAAACGTACTCGGTTTTTTTTTTTTTGTTTTTGTTTTACACGTGTTTTACACGAAGCACGCAAGTCCGTAATAGATATGTACATACGCGATGCTATATACTGTGGACATTCTAATTGCAACGCGAAAATATACTCGCGCTCGCTTATATAAAACAAGTTCAATTGCATCGTAAAACCGCGGACTTTTATCATCCGACGATCGCGCGCGCGCGCGTAATTTCGCGCGCGAAAGCTCCACTTCTAAATGCTAAATGACGGTACAAGTGGCGTAAATAAGCTGAGGGTCCGCGACACCGCAACAGTGGCTTAATCCACTCTTTTAAGAACATGAGAGGATTATTCTCAAAGTTGGGGACATTACATTTGCATCAATCTTTCCGGGAAAGGAACAAAAAAAAAAAGAAGAACGAGCGAGATCATTATTACGAGTCTCTCTCTCTCTCGCAAACGAGTCGGGAACGTCATCATTCCCTCACGCCGAGGGAGTTTCACCTCATTCATTTAGATCTGTCCGCATAATTATCCGAACACAACGGAAATCGATCGGGTTTTCCTAATGACGGATCTCGTCAGACAGAAAGAAACAGAGAGAGAGAGAGAGAAACAGAGACCGGATCGCGCGCGCGGATGACAAACCCCTTCTTTTTTACCTTCTCGTCCTCGTGTGGCGTGGGCGGCGTGGGCGGCGTGTACATTCGCGGCGCGTAATCGCCGATTGAGGAAGCGCCGCCGGTGGAGGAGCCTTGGCTCCTCGGCGGGCTGAGGTCCGGGATTGCGGCGTGATAATCCTGATGAAGACCGTTGGGCATCATCCCCGTAGGCACCACGGGACGGTACTCCATCGCGCGCACCTCCATGCCGATTGCAACGCGCGAGGGTCTCTCGGCTGCGCGTTTCACGCGGCACCACAACAACTACAAGCCTCCGATCCCGCGTCTTCGACCTTCTTCCGGTGATCGCGGCGATCCACCGCCTCGTCGTCGTCGTCGTTGTCGTCTTCTTCTTCTTCGTCCACGACCTCGACGTCCTGGTCGTTGTTGCTGTCGCCGTGGTCGTCCGGCGGCGCAGGACACGCGCGGAGGAACGCGCGGGGCTGACCTTGACGTGTCCCGCACTTTGAAAGTCTCAGCTGCTGCTACTGCTGCTGCGACCTTGCACGACGTAGCACCTCGTTGCGAACGCGTGGCTCATACCGCCGAAATCTTGAGTTGAAACGTGAGAAAAAGGCGCGATTAAACGCCGCGCGATCTCGCGCCGTCCCGTCCCGACGACCAAACACACACCGCCGCGCGAACTCACCGATTCGCGACGGTTCCGCTCATCATCTCTCTCTTGTTTCTCCCAAGAAGAAGAGAGCGCACAATTCTCGCGGACGGTGCGTGCGACGAAAACGGAGATTCGGTTCGGAAGAGAAATTAAAAAAAAAAAAAAAAACTCGGGCGGAAAGGGTTGCCGAGAACAAAATTCTCTCTCTCTCTCTCCGAGCCAGCTGCACTACTGACGTTCACTCCGCGTCGCGTGTTTACACGATTTTTATCGACGGTGAATTTTCGACGCAAGGTGTATATATAATTCGAAACTGGATTGCTCTCGCGGGGACGAGATGTTCCGATTTTTACGACGACAATACTCGTCCGTCCAGGAAGAGAGGAATGTAAAACGCGCGCGCGAAGAAAATGGTTCGCAATTTGGTTTTCTCGCGCGAGCTTCTTCACTTCTGAGCAAAACGAACTCGTCCGACGAACTTCCGCTCTCGCGTATGTATGTACTGCGTGCGTGACTACGCTCGGTACTACCTCAGGGTGATGCTCACCCCTTGGCTACTTTTTGCCGACTGAATGTTTTGTGCGGTGGAGACCCTCGGAACGGCCGGAGCGTGCACTACCCCCACTCAGGTTCTCTCTCACCAAGCCACCGGCTAAGCTGTGAGCGCACTACGACGGCGCGGCGTCTCGCTTGCTCCTGTGGCCGTCGCACGTACAGTCGATCTCCCCACCCTCGGATATCTCTCGCCGCCGCCGACGACGACGACGACGACGACGACGACGACGACGGCTACGGACGGCGGCAACGACTACGGACAGCAACGACGACGAGGACGACGGCGATGGTGGAGGCTAAGCGCATACGTGAGAGAGGCACGGAGGGATAATTAAGCGGGTACATCGCGTCCTCCGTACCACTGTCTCTAGTTCACGCGCGCGCTCTGTCTCTCTCGTTTCTCCACCGCTCAGTTTTCTCGCTTCGTCTCTGCGCCTCATCTCCGTCGCTCCTATTTGAACCACGCCGCCGAGATCGCTCCGTCTCCGTCTCTCGCACGCAGTTTCCTCCTTCTCTTCGTCTTTTCTGTGCCCCCTCCACCAACCCCTTCCCATCGTGTTTCTCTCACTCTCACTCTTCTCGAGATCCAACGTGCCGCGCGTCTACGGACCGAGGAGAAGCGTCTATTTTATTCTCCCCGTTTGTGTCACCCCGCGTGAAAATTGTCGATCCTTTTGTTTGTATTTGTTTTTTTTAAAATTATTATTTTTGCGATTCTCGATCGAGATGATCGAGTGCCGGCGCGCGACATCTCTCTCTTTTTCTCTCTCGAAGAGTTTCTGAAGCGGCCGCCGGATCGATCGGAGATCGCGCGGAATGTCGGCGAGCGCGTGTAATTATCGTGCAATCGGTAGCGAGTTCGCGAACCGCGCGTCCGCGAGCATAAATCAGAATAATAGTACGCGATCGTTCGATACTACCGTCATTATCAGTTGTTTACCGGCTTTCTGCATATTATATCCTTCCTTTGCTTCGAGAAGTCGACCGTTTCCTTCGAAAGAAACTCACTCTCAATGCGCGATATTGCGTCTCACACACACATACGCGCGCGCGTAACGATGTATTCTCACAAATCGTCAGCGAGTTTGTTCCCGATATATTCGAGAGGGAAAAGAAAGGCGAATCTCTTATTTGTGTGTGGACGCACAACACAAAATCAGCTCTGCGAAATAGGACAAAGTATCTTCTCTCGTTGTTGCGATACCGAGTGAGTAAAAACCGACTCATAGACAGAATTCATTAATTATTTATTAATTATCGCAACGTCGGTCATTCTTGTGTTATCTTTAATTATGCATTCAGATTGGATTCAGCAATTAAAGCGACGGTAATTAAGCGTCGATACATGCACACATCTACGCCCTGTTTTACAAATTATACTTTTCTTACATGTCACTCCTCCCTTTCCGCTCGTCTGAAATCAACTCCGCGAGAAAACAACAAACGTTTCGAACGATCGAGAAAAATGTTTGTCGCGCAAAATGACATAATCCGAGGAAATAAATATTTATTTATTTGTGGAGAAAAAAGCGCGTAAGTTTTTTTCAAGGATAAAAATCAGACGGTTCTTGACAACGATGACGATGCTTAATCGATTTGTTTAAAGAATAGGGTATGCATTCTTCTTTTACCGGTTTTTTCTATTGTATTTTTTTTTCTTGTCACTTTGATCGAAAACTCGAAATAACCTGTTTCCACCGTGATCGATCGTTCACGGAAAGTGAATTTTAGCCTCTCGCGTCTAGGCCGAACTCCCACACACGCGCTAATGAGATGCAACGCGCTTACGTGGGCGATAATTATAGCGAGTAACAATTAATCGCACACGTGCCACAGTGCGTGAGCACATAGGCATCTAATCGTCGATTTTATCTTGCGTTTTTTTTCTCTCCCCGTCTCACCCGTGAACTCCCGTAATGTCCTGTTTTTTCTTTCGAGCGTCAAAGAAACACAGGCCGCATCTCACGACACCGTCTTCTTATCGCACCGTTTTGTTTTGTTTTTTTTTTTTGACATTTCTCAACGCGAGCGATATTGTCTTATTTCTTTCTCTAATTCCAAAATCTTCCGTCGCGCAACTTCAAGCACAACGATTTTCTCTTTCCTCATTTTTTTCAAGATGGTTTTTGCGAACTTTTAAAAGTAATTACGGAAATTTGCATGAATTTTTTTTCTTTTTTTTTTCCATCCGACTTTTGTACGACTTTTTTCTCGAGTCCCTTGTTAATCGAGAAACGCGACGCGTCCTTGGACCGACTCTCTCTCTCTCTCTCTCGACTGTTGTTATTCTTTCGGAACGCCACGTCGCTTCCGTCCGTAATTACTCGAATTTTCTCACTCGATTTAAACACAGTCGACTCTCTCGCCGCTCCCATCGTTTCACGCCGTGGAAAAACGCATCGTCATACGTGGTTGCCTTCTGTTGTCCAACGCGCGCGGTTTCACCCTCCGGAGAAAGATCCGGCCCGGGTGCAAGGTGACGCATCGCTTTCCTTACACACAGACTCCTCCCGGCACAGTCGTTTCCTCGTCGTCGTCTCTAAAACGTCGACTCGAACCCGGGAATAATCTTTCCGTGTTGTAATGGAACACGTGGAACCCGCGCGCCTTCCCGTTCAAACGCTCGCTCGCTCGGAAGTCGAAATTTGTCAAACCCCATCGTGTTACGTCTCCATAAATGCGGTTCCGATTTTCACCTTCTCCCTCTCTCCTCCCTTCTCCTTTCTCGACATCGGGAGACATCATATTTCATCGCCTCTTTACCGGATCGCGGATATACACGTGTTTCTACACATCGACGCGGCAATTTTATCGAAAAGCGAAAAAAACCGAACCTGAGATCGAATCGGGACGATTAGCGACGAGTCGCGTCTTCTTCCGAGAAGAGAGAGAGAGACACAGAAAAAAAAAACGGTAACACCGACGCTTAACCGCATTGCGATGAACAGAGGAGAGTGCTAGAACCGAAGCTGAAGTGAGCGCGAGAGAGCGAGCGCGCGGGGCTCTTGAAAATAAAATCCGATTCAGCCTCGCGACCCATTAACTTCGCCCTTAAGTTCTCGACCTTGGGATCCACGTTTTACAGACCATAAAAACGACGAGAAAAATCCGGCTCTAGGCGCCACCGAAAAAAAGGAGAGAATCTCGTCGTCGTAAAGCAGAGTTTTGCTCGAGCCGCAGGACGTCGCATGATCGACTCAATTAGTTTTTCTCTTTTTTTTTTTTTTTTTTTATAACCGAGCCTCTTATTTATTATTATTTTTTTTTCCTTCTCTCTCAGTCGCGATATTCCGCCCGAACTGTCTGCGGTCGACCGAAGTTTTTTTTTTATTTTTTCTTTTTACGACACACAACTCCGGCTACTGGTTGTTGATGTCACCTGCTTCCCTTTTTCCCCCCCAAGACCAAGTTCTACTTCTCGAGTCTTCTTTTTTTACACGCGCTCTCTGCGACTGTTTTTTCTTTTTTCTTCTTTTTTTTTTTACACGCGTGCCGCCACTTACGAACAGTCTCGGATGTGTATTGACGCGAACAACTCGGAAAACGGAACGAATGACAGAATCCGCGCGGTGGATTCTAATAGAAGGAGGGACGCAAGTGTGTCGGAAGATGCGGGTGCCATCCTGCTCGTCCGTAAGACACACACATCGTCGGAACAATTTTTCGCGTTTACATTTTCACTCGCGCTCGGAACGCGCCGTGCGTTTCTTTAATTAATACCAATTAATTAAAACACCGCTACAACACCGCGCGTTTAAAACAATTGCGTTAAACAACAAGCGGAACATTTTAATAAAATGAATAACCCAGTTTGCGCGAATATCGCGACTGAAACAATTGCGTTCTGAGTCGCAGTGTGTTTCGCCCGCGGTTTCGGAAAACACAGAGCGTCGCGAAACTCCGATTTAAACGGCGAGTTTGTGCGTTTACAACTTTCGCCGCAATAAACGCGAGCCACGCACATTGCGAAGAAGAAACGGATTTTTCCGAGCCACACACACGGGTGATAATTATCTGGCTATTCGCGCGAATGGGTGATGTATCGCGGTTGCGGATATAAAACGCCGAGGGACAAAACGCGCCGGCGAATGTGGGGTGGTAGAAAGAAGACAAAAAAAAAAAAAAAAAAAAAAAAAAAA
>QVNW01000944.1:0-38643 GCA_014825475.1 Pseudomyrmex flavicornis | reverse complement strand
TTTTTGTTTTTGCTGAAATTTGATGTATGAGAAAATTTTGATATACGTACAAGAAAACATTTAAAACAAACAATAAATTTTTTTATTAATTTTTCTCCGAAATCCGCAACGTTAATTTGTTTTTTTATTGACACGTATCTCGCCGGACTTCCGTGCTTCTGTCAAACTGCTGTTCTCCGCATGCTCGCTTCCGAGAATAGCGGTCCTTCGATCCGCGCCTCTCTCGTTTAAAAGAATGATATATCGTATTTGATTTACAGGACGCTCCCTCCCGATAACCAGATCGGAGCCGACGATCCGAATTATTAATTCGGATCGAGTTTTGTTTTTGACACGCCTCGTGGCTCGTCTGAAGTTTCGGAACGGCGCGCGACGTTCGGCTCGGAGATTTAAAAAATTCCGACAATCCACGCCTACAAAATTAAACGTCGTTTCTCGCATAATTACATACGCAATTCTTGCTTCTTGAGATAGACTTCAATTTTTTTTAATCCATAAAAAAGTATTTGAAAAAGAACTCACGCGCAAGAGAAATTGCAAAGTAGCTCTTTGCAAATTTGTCAGATTCTAACGAGAAGGAAAATATAAAGATAAGAAGAACGAGAACAGAGAGATGAAAAAGAGATGCAAAAGATCACTCATCGCGGATGGATTTACATACACGCGATGCAATTAATATATGGCAGTTAGTCGAACGGGGCTCTGAACTGCTCTCGCCGCATGACGCACGCCCACCGCATCGGGGAATACAATACGTATAAATCGTCATGAATTTTGAGAGGCCTGCAATTTCGTATTCAATTGCATTTTCGTACTGGCTCCAGCCCGTCTTCTCGTCACCGCCTCTTACCATCGGCAAGACTTTGCCGTTCTCTGATTGCAGGTTCGAGTGACTCAGCCCCTGCAGCAGATCGTATAATTCGCGTATGCGTGCGAGCAGTTTCCAACGAGATTAGATTACGTTCCACAAACACACATTTGGTTCACAGACGTTGCAATAGATATTTTACATTTAATTTTTAATGAGACGAACATAAATCTTTGTATTAAAAAGTTTTACGATTTTTTTTGTACGAAAAACAGTTAAAGCTAGAGAAATCCATACATTTTCAAAGACGCGCGAACGGAACACGAATCGATTCTCAAAGTCGATAGGCGCGCGCGTGTTCTAATTCGTCGAAAATCGCGCAAACTTTAAATGCGCGAGCGAAGTATCTCCCGATGCGCGCGATTTATACAAGTTCGTGAAACACGTTTCAAAACAGTTACGCAGATGAAAGAGAAGGAGAACGAAACATTCGGATGGGCAAAGTGAATTCGCGACGGTGGCGGACTTGCTTCCCGACGTAGACGGACGGGCGATATTTCAAGTTTTGGACAAGAGCGCGACCTGATTCCGTCATAACGACCGAATAAAGAGACGGAGAGAGGAGGGTTTCCCCGATGCACCCATCTCCGGTTCGGCGGCGGCGGCGACGAACTTCGCCGTAGCACGCGATTTGACTTAACGCCGCGCAATATTTCTCCTGTCGTTCCGATGCAGACGTTAGCGCAAAGTTTTCGGTCCGAAACACGGCCAAGGGAAGTGATTTTGTCCGTATATCGACTTCCGAACTCTCCTCCGCGTGTCAGCAGAAACTGTGCTGAGAGAGAGGCTCGCGCAATACTTGAGATATTCATATAATTCATAACTCGTCATATCGTTTATATCCGATTATATCACAGCAATTGTAAATCAACAATAAATCTATTACGTGTGATATCGCTACGTATGATATAGATATTTATTATATTAGGGAGAAAGACGCGTGAAAATTTATAATAATATTTCAAGCGCAGAATTGTACGAGGAGAATAAAAGTTGAATTGTGTGAGAGTTGACTGATAAGGCAGAACGGGCATGTGCCGAGTGTGCGCGAGGATATAAATCTCATGATAAATCGAGCGCCGGCGGGGATGTAGCGGAATAAGCAAATGGCAGTGGGAAGGCCACCCTACAGGTGGCAACATCCACGCGCGCACACCTACACGCTCATATACGAGGACGCGAGGAGATGCGCAGCTAGACGTATAATGCAGTCGAATTACCCGTACGAAGGAGACTCCATCTATCATCCGGATCTCATCCGCCGGCTTACGCGACCCCGATACGTCATTTTCCAAATCTCGCGGTGGCGAAGAGAGCGCGCCGGAGAGATTCTCGGATCGACGCGTCGGCAAAAGCCGACGAGGAAATAAAAAAAAAATAAAAAAAAAAAAAAAGAAAGAAAAACCCTCGGAGAGGGAGGGAAGATGAGAAAAAGAGGTGCGGAAAGGAATCGCGACAGAGTGAAGGAAATAAACCCGCAGACGTCGGCGGACGTCGCGACGACTCTCCGCCCGTCAAAACTGACGTCCCGCCTCGCGAGCTCACCCACCGTAACCAATAAATTATGTCACAACTGCGCGAGAGTAAATGATTCCGCATCCCGGTTCCGTTTTCCTTCTCGCGCTGACGTCCATTAGATTAATAGCCCCGCGTCGCGTGATGAGCTACATTCGTGCGCATTTTGTAAAAGTGAATTACACGCCACACACTCGGATTAGTTTATCCTACGTGCGATTTATGTTACCGGAGAGAAGAACAAAACAAGATCGATTTTGTTTTTTTGTTTGTTTGTTTTTTTTTTTTTATTTAATTGGTAGATAGGAGTTATTGAATTTCTCTCTTGATTGACTTTCGGCTATCATAATTGTGAATTCGAAAATATTATATATTGATTTCATAGATATTACATTCTCATTTCGTGATCTCCTTTGTGAATTCCACAAATCTCCCCTCGTTCTCCATAGATTCTTTAATTCTACGAATCCTCACTTCCACATCATAATCTTTCGATCTATAAATCCTTCGTTCGATATCGGCCACGCCTTCGTTCGGCTTATATCCTTGATATACCACAAATTCCTTCCTTCGTAGATTCGACTTATCACTAATCCTTTAGATTGGAAAATCCTAGATATTGCACCGCGATTCCGCGATTTTCTTCTTCGGCGAATCTTTAAATTTCTTAATTCTCTCATAAATCGATATGCGAACGGTTTTTGGAAATTTTAATGGACACAGCTCTTTTCAATTCTACTTCCATTTAATCGCACGAAACGTTAACGCGCAAACTGTCTTAATTAATTCGTTTGAATCTCTTTCGTTCTTCGCGTAAAGAATCTTGTTACTTCTGACGCGTGTTTGTTTTTTTGCGCGGCCATCATTGTCGCGTTGGGACGAACTTTAAAGCTACTCCCTCCGGTCGAAGCCAGAAACCCTTCATCGAAGATCGGTAATTACGTAGCGGACAGGTTAGAGGGAAGAGTTATGGCGCTCGAATAACCACGGTGTCTTATGCGAGTGGGTAGTAACTTGACCGAAGCATTAAGACGATCTCCCGCGGCGGACCATGCATACATTACCGACGGCTCTTTCTCTTCTCTCGCACGACGACATGCTAAAGGTAAACCGCGCGCGCGGAGTCAATTAGTAGTCTTCTCCGCGAGAAGAATGATTTACGGCATCCTCTCGTTATTCTGGATCCGAGGAATCAAAGCGTAAAATTAGGAACATCGCCGCCGTTGACTTACGTCAAATTTTCGTTTATTAAGATCGTGAATAAATTACTTCTCGCGATTTGAAATTAATACCTTTCGAAAGCATTAAACAGGCCGATGTGGAAAATTTGATGATATAAAATAGCCTTTGAAACATTCGAATTACAGAAAAAAAGATATCCTAAAGTAAGGTATAAACTACAGATTGGGTACAAGCATAGGTTCGTTTTTCGTCCATCTGTTCCTCGTAACAAAAAAGACATATGTTTCAACGTGCTCTTATGAGTCCCGTAATTTCATGGTCGATTATAGGGCGGCCGAAAGAGAGAGCCGGCTCGTTAAGGGACGACCGCGTTGAGATTAGGCGGAAGCCGAGCGCGTTTTAACATTTTCGACGTTTCGGACTCGAAATTGTTGCTTTTATATCTTGTTCCGTGGCAATGGGAACACACCTCGGCTCGATCGGACGAGATGCGAAGGTATTTATGATTATATGGCTCAAAGGTGCGTTACACGTCGTATAGCAGTGACTGTCAGTTCTCTCACTCTCATATTATCTTTTTCAAATAAACGTGAAAATACGTATAAAATCCGTTTAATTAGTCAGACGTAAAATCGGGGAAAACGCTGACCGAATAAAATGAACTCGCTTCTGCGGTCATAATTTTCTTCGTCTGAGGCTGTAACTCGTTAAATGCTTGAAGAGAGAGAATCCTTCTTATCGATACGTTGCATTTATATTTCCGCTCGATGTCCATTTACTTTGATTTTCGATTGGGATGAGCCCTCGCTCTCGACGCTTTCTTTTCGATTCCGCGACCACTTTTGCCGCGAACGTCGCTTTATTTCTCTCGCGAAACGTTTCCGTCGAACGAGGAGAAGATCGTTTCCTTCTCCACCGTCGCGAGCAGTCGCGATTCATTAATAATTTTAATAAGGGATCTTAATAGAAAGCGCCGGTCCCGCCTTGTCCCCTCCTCCCCGATCTTCTCGTCCGCCGAAGATCCTTTTATCCAGATCAAGATCGGGAGCGAGCCGAGTCCGTTCGCGATTATCATTCGCCGTTAATTTGCTCGGGCTTCTTTCCAGAGGACGATTCATTCGGTGAAGGAGCGAAGTTCCTCTTTTCGCGGACTGTCTCGCTATTAAGGATTATCGAGAGACGACTGCTTCTTTCGCTGTAACAAGCTACTCGTTCGACTATGAATTACGGTGCGAATCGGTCTCTCTCTCGTTTTTTTTTTCTTTTTTTTTCTTGCTCTCTTTCTCTCTCACGTTCTTGATGAGAATCTCTCATCGAGATTCTCGATATTTTATATATAGCAGTTCGCGCAGTATCGCTGCAATAAGAAACTTCCGTGAAACGAACGGAGAGAAGTAGTGGCGCGCAGCGGCGGAGTTGCCGATCGCGTCGATCGGCGATTTCCTGCGAGATTATTGTCTTCCGCTCGGCAAATCGTTCTCGCAATTTTGTAATCCTCTTTCCTTTCGACTAAGCTGTTATCTTTCATTCCTACAGGATGTATCTCGCGCGCGAAACGCAAGTAGTGTTTACGATATTATATTTTATTGATAGGAAAAATGAAGAGGCGAAAATATAAGTAAATTGTGATGAAAGAAGCTCTCGCAAGCAGGCGGAGACTTTACTAGCAATAGTTGTTAAATTCAATTAGAGAATGATGAAAAAAAGAAAAACCCATATAATTGACAAATTACATCGCACGAAAGTGTGTTCCTATTAAATAGTTTTTGCCCCTTGACTAAAAATTCATACGATCCAGATTGTAGTGGTCGACGATATAATCACCCGATCCTTAATTTTTGTTTTGTTGTAGCGAAGAAGCGCTGGAAAAACTTAATGCTCGTGGCAACAGCGGGATATACATTTCAGCGCGCTGCTGCAAAGTAACAAAAATCTCGAGCCGAACAGCGAATTAATTATTTTACATGGACGCCGTTTTGCCAGCGCGTCAATCACCGATAGGCACCTGATGCGCCAATGATTAATGATCCTCTTCGATTACACGAGGAGTATCGTGATTTCGAAGAGAGCGAGCGAGCGAGCGGATGATCGACTCCACGGCGGTCGAAACAAAAAGGATTTTGACGAGCGGCGCCCGCCTGTTTCGAGATATCGGGCAGAAAAAAAAAAAAAGAAAAAGCAGGCGAGGAAAAGAGATGCCCTTCGGCGTCGTCATCGTCGTCGTCGTCAAGGCTTCGGTGACTCGACGACTTGCGCGCGGCCGTAGATCAGCCGAATCGCGCTCATAAATCGTGATTAAATCGAGCGAGCCCGTAAATACCACGGTCGAACGTCGGAAAAGAGAAGAGAGATTCTGGATACACCGAGAAGATTGGGTGAGAGAAAAAAATGTGACGGAGAATTCTAAAATTTATACATGTTATATTTTCATATCTCACAATATATTTTTATTTTACAATTGAAATGTGTAGTTGACAAGTCCAGCTCGTAGAGACGCTTGTAACTAAGTCGTCGGTTTATTTACGGAAAATTTCGCTTATCTTCAACGTCAGCGCGAACGAGCAATTTCCGAAAAAAGAGCCAGCTTAGAGGAAATGCAGCGTGCGCGCGCGCGAGCGCTCGTGTTTTACCATACGTAATCTCTTCCTTTCCTCGCTCGCCGCGCGTTTCTCTCCGTAATAGAGCCTTTTGATCTTGCCTCTCTCGCTATCTTAAACCGCAACGCTCGAGCGCACTATCTGGGTCGCCATACACGGCCCGTTCCTCGGAGTGTTCATCATCTTCTCGCAACACCTCCGTCCCCGAGGGTCTCGGCCTGCCTTTGAACTCGTCAAGATGCGATAATTGCTTCATTTTTTCTCCCACATTCTCCGTCTCGCGCACAAGGATACGCCGCCGCCTATGCCGCAAAACTCGTTGGCCCACATTTTCGCGCCTAATGTTGAAACACTACGCCTCTTCGCTATATGCCAAGAGTAAATCTCCGTATATACGGCAATTTCTTTCTTATGTACATGTAGCGCGTTTAAGAGAAATAATCCTGATCCAAAGTAACACATAAAACACTTTCTTTTCATTTTACTTCTCTCTACAATGTAACGACAAGAGATGTGTATTGACGAAAATATCGCGTTTACCCTGGCTTCTGCTCCCATAGATAATCCATCTTGCTCTTTGGCGCGGGCTTACATTTTATATATGTATGCATATATAATCTACCCGAGGAAGGATCGAAAATCGCGGCGACATCACGCGCAGATTCGCTCATTGACAAAGTGGTGCATTAAGCGAGCCGAAAACGCGCGACGTCGGCACAAGGGATTTTATCTGGAGGAATATCGACGGTCCCCGAGGGATCGGTTCCGACGGGAGGGTGCCGTTCATAGTCTAAGGATCCCACACGACTGACAGCTCGCGCCATATATTGATGACGTGTCTGAGCTCGGGCTTCCATTTCACGGCGCTCTGCCTCCGTCTGTCGTATCCGGTTTCGCGGCATTTTCCGCCCGGTGCTTCACCGCCGCTTCTCCGTACCCTGTCTCTTCTCTTGCGCACGAATCTCTCTCTCCCTTTCTCTCTCGCGAGACACGTTGTTGGATTTAGTTTCTGTAATACAGTCTGGATGGTGCTCACTTACAGACGCCTCATTTGCATCGCGGGACGCGGCTTCCTTGATATTCAACGCGCGAATCGTTACGCGCGGAACGATTGTATCGCGTATGAAAGAACGGTCGACGGTGTGCGTTCTCGCGAGAGGCGAGAGAAGTTTTAGAGAACTCGTCGTCACAGAACCGCGAACACAGTCGAGAGATCGGATAATTCGGAATATACACAGTGTCGTGATATCGTTTGAAAATCAATTTATAATTACACGTAACGAACACATGGCATGAATATCCGCTGGAAAACTACTTCAGCAGTTACAAGAGTGGACTCAATTATATCGACATCGGTCGAGTATACAACCGAGAGAGAGAGAGATAGATGTGTACACGATATTAACGCAGAAAGAGAGAGGTTTCATTAAACGAGGAAGACTATCATAACGCGTATAATACTTCTATCTATATTCTATAGTTTACGGTAGATTAATATGGAATTTATGAGCAAAGTTTAGCCGTATTGAGAGTTCTCGGGAAAGTTTCTTGCCGGCTGCAGCTGCACCGCGAGATACAACATCCGCGATCACGAATTTCAAGCAGCTACACGGAACAATCTCGAAAAATCAGTAAACGCCCACTGGCGTTACCTTGTTTACGATTTTCGCAAGCGTTTTTAATATTTTATCTCAATATAAAAAAATAGAAAGCAATACAACTCTCTCATAAATAATTAATTATTATAAGTTTCTTAATTATTTCAGTTGTATGATTATTTCTCGCTCGCTTTTATCCAGTTTAAACGGGATACGTTTTACTTTCAGGAGACATCATGAAGGCATTTGCTTTTTATCCCGAAGCGCGCGCGGCAGAGAAAGGATTCAATTTTCAGTCAAAAGTGGGAAGATAGAGAATATCCGAAATATACGACTCAATGAAGTTATTCATAGTGCATATTAACCGCTTAAGATTAAAGCAACTTCAGCTCGGTGCTCGCTCGACCGAGGAATTTATCCCTTTTCGGATAACCTACTCCAATTTTTCCCGTGCCACACACACATACACACACACACATTCGCCACGGAGAAATAACTCGCTAACACCCGTATCAGTTTCTCGCTCGCATTCGCGAGAATGACGTATCTTTTCTCTCTTCCCCTTTCTGCTTTCTGTCTCTTTCTCTCTCTTTCTTTCCTTTTGCGCAGCGTCGCGACGCCTTGGCCGCTCGGCTTAACCTCCGACGCGCCACGGGACGAGAGAAAATTGGAAATGCGGCTAAAACGAGGAAAAAGTTAAATTAAATACTCCGCAGTCCGCACGCCCGCTCGCATCCTTTTTACCCGGATTTTTCAATTTCCTCTGGCAACCGGAGCTTCCTTGCCTTCCTTCGCCATCCCACTGGAGGAGGCGCCGCATCCTCTTTCGTGTGCGGACTCGCGCAACTGTCACTCCGCCGCCGCTACTTGCAGAACGATAGCCTCCGAGTACCTTCTGACTTCTTTAAGGTAATCACTCGGGAGATTCCGAGGCGCGCGCTTCCTCAATTGAATTTCTTGCCGCTCGCGCTACGCCGCTAATGAGACGGCCGCCGCCGCTGGGAACTTTCCTCGCCGATTTTTTTCGGCGAAACCGAAGAAAATGATGTACGCGCGCTTGTTCTGTATCTCGGAAAGTGGCGAGAAAAAGTTTGTCATTAAATTTAAATCTGATCACACTGCGCTGCAAGTTAATCACAAGTTTCCGGAAAAGGTGTATAGAAAAAAAAAACGAATTTTGCGCGCGTAACGATTTGAATTAGGGTGCACTTCCGTTCGTTCTGTATTTTCTAACTTTAACAAGCTCTTGCCCCAAATCTTTAGAAAGAACGTGCGTTTTAAACGAGTCAAGGGTGGACAGGTGCGCGCGCCCGCTGGTACTATCTGCGAGTCGAGGCTCCGACAATCTTCCAACCGACTCGATAGAGTCATTATCGAGCAGGTGAATCCGCATACACCAAGCTACGAGCTCAGCGGCCACATAATTTTCGGGCCACACCGGGAGTAGCTTACCCTGCGCGTAATGCACCTGCGCGAGCAGGTAGATAATCAGCCGGCGCGGCTCCGACTAATAATTGAAACCGAATCCGTTCGCACGCACACGTATACGCCGCGCGCACACTTACACCAGTAGAGAACGCGTAATGCGCGAAACGCACGCGAGTTGTTAACTGTAATTGCGCTCGTACATTGCGCTGACTTCATTATGATTCATTAACATTACGATTGGCGGACGGCAAAAATGAAGCGAGGATGAAGCTCGAGCGAGAGCGCAGAAATCTCTTGTGAATCTTTGCGAACGGAACTAACTACGTTTTCGCGTTAATTTTGTGAAGCATCAAATTTTCGTTATTATTAGCGTCGATTCTTGGTAGAGAAACATTGCCCCAACAATTTTCAGACGTAATTATATAATTTTTTAAAAAGAAAAATTACTTGCGTCTTAATAAGATAACACAACTATTGGATTTAAATAATTTATAAAGCTCTCTTCCTCTCTCAGCGGAAAAATATTATCCACGCGGAATAATTATAAGACTTTCAGAGGGAGGCAGACTGAGAGAAAATGGCTTTTCTGAAAAGCAGAAGACAGCAAAAACTTTTCTCCGCCAAGACATTAATCTCAGGAAGAAATGCTTCCACTTGGCTGCGCTCCATAGCGGCAATAATAATTTCTTTATCGGCTCGGATGCAATAGCGCCAAGCCGTCAGATGGTTTTTTTTCCGACGTTTCTCCAACGACAACCATCTGTCGCGACTCGCAATCGTTTTTTCGAAGCAAGCCCGTCGTAATTGACGAAGAGTGAATCGTTCGTAATTCGCCATTATAGCGAAAAAAATTGAGACAATAGAGCCGCTATTCTCGCGACTGATACGGTAATTACGAGTGAAATAGACCGCGCGGTTACGCTCTAATGACCGGCTTCATTATCCGAAACAATCGGTGTTATTCGACAAGCAGACTTTTGCGTCAATATTAACTACGTTTTTTCACTCATTAGCGAGTACGCTATGCGTGCGAGTTCGGAGAGGTAGAGAAAAAAACACATCCCAGGGAGGTTTCTTTTCTCTCTCTCTCTCTCTCTCTCTCTCTCTTTCTCTCTCTTTTTTCTTTTTAATTCTTCAATGCGAAACATTCCGAAACAAAACCGGAGGAGAACCGAACACACGTCGGAACTGCGACTCGAATAGACGAGGTAATAGGAAAACGAGAGGCGCGCGGATAATCGCTCGTTAACATTGAATTTCGCGTAGTTTACGAGAGATGAGAAGCGACGGGAAAAACAAAATCGAAATTGAAGCTTCATTTGCAGCTCGCGATGCGGAGTTACCAAAGCAGTTTTATTATAACCCGTTGTATTTCCATTTCCCCTCGTTCTCCATTTCCCCGCGCGCACCGGCGTGCAATATTTTGGTTATACTTTATTATTATTAACTTTATCAACGGGTTACACGGATTTCACTATTGTGAAATTTCCCGCGAACTTTGCCCGCGCGTTTCCGCTGCGCGTTAATGCGGCTTGTTTATTGTCATCAAAAATGCACATACACCGCACACAGCATGGAAAAACAGTATTATTTATTAATCAGACATACAGGAGCGAAATAGGCCGAATAATTAACAATGCGTGAACATTTTCGAATGCCTGATACAACGTTGTTGACTAAAATATTTACATTGTAAGTGAAAAAGAAAAGAATTTCACGCCCGAAAATTAATTAAAGTTGGCTTTTGTGCGACCTCCGCCCAATATAAATCTGTCGCGTATTAGTCACAGAAAATCGAGATTTATGAGTAATTTTAACAGAACTAAAACAAGAATATATCGCACACGGTCGGAACGGGTTTCACCTGCTGTTGCTCAATTTCATGGGACTATAGATCGGTCGTTCGATGGGGATCGACGGTCGATCTAGTAGGAAAATCGCCATAATCGGCAACCTGCGGTTGAAAAATCGGGAACGGATCCTCCCCGGCGCCACGGTTATTATCCCTTCGTCCTCACGAGTCAATAACGGCACACATCTGCCGATATTTTTACACAAAAAATTATATCCATTGTACTGTCTCCGCGTCGTGCTTCTTATATCGAGAAACAACATCTTGATGTCTAGTGCGATTATGAAATTATATTTTTCAACGAATCCCGAGATCATAGTACTCTATAATTATCGTTCGAGATGATGGATGCGCAAGAGGAGGATACGGAACAGTCCGCAGGTATTTTATTTCGAAACACAAATAGCGTTAAATTAAAATCTACTTTTCGTAAGGAAATCATGCGAGATAGAAATATATTTTTTTCGCTCCGTAATCTCATATCAAAATTGTAGTTTTTAATGTGGATTAATAAAATGTGACAAAATTTCGTAAGAAACGACGACGTAATTCTCAGATCACTCGCGTGACTCGAAAATTGAAATGTAAGTTCTTCTGACCTTTGTACGCCAAAACATTCTTGTCTCATTAGAACTAGCGGCACAACATGTGGATCACGCGATCAATTAAGCCATTATTTATCCGTCTGCGCCTTCGCTTTTATCAGCAAAGGCGGGTGTCGATTCAAAGATACGTAAAAATGCGAACTCAACAAGTCGAGAATCTCTGCGACGTGCCGAGACGTCAATCGTACTCGCGCGATCTTTTTTGTCCGTTTCTTTGTTCCATGTTCGCCTTACAGCTTGCGGGCATTTCGCGGGAAAAAGATTGTATTTTTTTTCTCCCGCTTTTGTTCCGCCTTCTCCCGACCTGCGTTCCTCGACGGAATAGCCGACCAGGCCAAGCGGTCCGTCGTTGTCAGTAATAAAGACATTAACTGTCGGGCCGCGCGCGATCCTGCGGCGCGATGAAGACGTTTGCCGTTCCAGGAGGCCACTTAGTTCAGCCAGAGCGAAGAGAGAACGCGCCCGGCTTTCGGCGAAGTGATTTACGCCCCGCGAACTGTAATTATTAAAACGCTCTTCCGCGAGATCGCCTCCGTTTGTTAAATTCGCGCTGGTTTTAACGCTTTACGATTCTAGCAAAATAATATTTACTTCTTTCTCTTATGATGTTCTACTAGTTTATTTATATGTGAGATATTATTTAATAATTGTACAAACACATGTAAAATCGTGACGTTATAAAGCGAGCTATTTGCATCGTTAGAAATAAAATAGCTTCGAAAGAGACTGCCGTTTTCTTGAGATAAAGAGTGCGCAAATCTGAAAGACCGAACTTTTATACCCACACGGAAATTCTCAGTCGGCCTACGCTTTTACGCCACCATTCCCGGAACACGAGGAAAAAGCGATGGCTGCGAAGAATGATAAAGGCCTCGGAGATGAGTCGCAGTTCTGAGTCGCACGGTTCGAATTTCCGTTGCATTATATCCAGTCATAACTGAGATTTAAAAGACACGAGTAACGAACAAACGACACTCCGGAGACGACGTGTAGTGCCGAAGGTTTATTTTCACTCGACTTATTGCCCTGTTGACTTCGACGCGCAACGACGACCTCTCGATCTCCAGAGGATCATCGATATCCCGGCGTGTCGATATTCGCCGAAGGAATTTACAATCGGCGGAATTCTTCTCGTGAAAAGAGAAACGATCGTCTCTAAAAAAAAAACAAAGTTTGATTTTTAAGTAAAAAATCCAGAGAAATTTTCGGTGCTTAGATTCGGTGCTGCTTGATTCGCAACGCATTGGCAATAGTATCGCGTGATATGGAAATATATAAAATGATATGAAACTTTATTCGTATATGATAATAACGTAGTAATTAATATACATATATATTCTATTAATATACATATATATTCAATTAACGCCAATTCTACACAAATATAATTTTAAAAAATATTATACTAATGTTTAAAAAATTATTATGATAATTCTGAAATAGTTACAGAAATTATAGAAGTACAACCTACTAATCAACTGAAAACCCACTTGTATTTGTTAATAAAATAAACGTTATTTAAAACAAAACCAATAAAAAAGCCAGAAAAAATTTTGCAAAGCAATCGGGACGACGACGTGAGATGAGACGCGCGAGACATAATCTGAACGTGGCAAAGTGGTTGCTCGCATTCTTCTTGCCGCGACTTCGTTATATTAACGTCTTATATTCGCCTCGACGGTTTTATCGATAATTAAACCAACTTTTCCCAGGCGCTTCAACCTCCGCGCCTCCGGCACTTCGCCCGACGAGCAACGGCGACCGCAGGCATCTGACAGCAGTAAATAGGCTTTAACTTGTCTTTAAAGCTTCGTCACTTAAGCGAACAACGGAGCGAGCCATCGTCACGAACTGGCGCGAGAATAAAAGTTCGCCAACTTTTTCATTCTCGTTTTCCGCTTTGTCACCCTCGCACTTCTTTTCGGATTACGACTTCGGTGGAAGAGTCTAAGACCTGTGATAAAGAGAACAATTTTTGTTAGGCTCATGCATAGTTTGTTTAGGCTTGCTATAAATATCAATAATATTTTACGTCAATACTGCATATATAAAACTTCAGCAAAATGGTATTATCTTTTAAGTTGATAAATATATAAACTTAATAAAATATTCGGAATAGATATTCGACGAACATAATATCATTAATAGCATCATCGTTTGGTAAAACCCGATCCGCAAAGAGAGTTAGCGCAAGCAGAAGAGCTTATTTTCGTTTATACATAGTTGCGCGCGAGTTGGCGCAACCATACTGAATGAGTAGTGTAGTAGTGTCATTAATTTTCTTGTCGCGAATACACACGAGGGTGAATATGCGGCCACTGCAAAACTCTGCCCGATGTTGCATAATGAGAGCGCGCTTATGCCGGCACGACTGGAAAATAGATGCGCGCTCGGTGCTCCAAGTGCGAATAAGTCGCAAGATGCAGCATCAACTTTGACGATAATAATCACGAAGAAGCGGTTTAATCCAACAGATGTGAGACGCGTGGAGAGTTGTCGGTTAGATTCCCCGTTCGGATGAGATTTCGGGCGGTTCAGCAGTTTCGTTCGCGCGGTCGACATTGTTAGCGTTTGTAAACAATTATTGCGTTCCGAGAGACTCAGGCTTAAGTGTTTCGAATTAATCTCGTTGCAATCCAACGTGCATTGGCAATGTAATCTCTCTCCGTGATAAATCACGTTGCAATGTTGTGCTATAAACCATGAATTATTGAAAAAGAGAGAAAGAGAAAGAGAGTACTGCTTTATTAAGTTTAAATCGTACTGATATTCTCTTTATTATTTATTGTGCTAGCAAATTATCTTATTAATAGTTAAATTATATTTTTATTTATTTCAAATAACATTTATATTTTTTGAGAAAATAAAGAAATGTAAAAAACATATATTGCGATGAACATTAGAGATAGCACATTCCATCCGTCTCAATTAGAGAGAAAAAAAAAAGGTATCATCTATTATTATTATTATAAGCTTTTTTTTTAGTCCTCCAAAATAAATTTTCTACTTTAAGGTCGTGAAAAAATTATGTCCATCATCATAAACCACGTGAATATTTTAATGTAACTTAATAAATTTTGTCACATAGAGTGAAAGAAAGAGAGAGAGAGAGAGAGAAAAAAAAATAGTAATTTTTTCTGCATATAAATTAAATAAAATTTATTCTTATAAATATTACAAATAATTAATTATAATTTTTCTTTTAACAACATGATTTTTCTTATTTTTTTGCGCAGTTTCCTAATATCACAGCTTAAACGCAAAGTGATTATTAACACATAATCTTCTTATCCGATTAATTTTGAATTTAATCGGATAATAAGTATGTGCGATTATTAAATGTGTGTAGAACATAGAATTGTTGTTACGTTGTTTGATGTTGAAAAATTTACTATTTCATATTTTTAGAAGAAAATACTACCGTATTATTGTTAATTAAAAATAAAATTATTATATACTTGCGCGCAAAAAAAATAACGCACGAATTTTCATCTGTTCAGACACACACATTGAGTTTTTATACACAACTCAGAAATCGTCAGATTTTAATCGATAAATACGTTCGCCATACCAAGAAGAGTGTTAAAATAAAAGCTTCGCCAACGAAACGACGCCTATCCGGACGCATCTTCCTCTCGGCCACGAAATGGAATAGCAGTAATCCCCGGTAAAATGGCGGGTCGTAGAGACTCGTGCGATTAGCGTGCCAGTGCGCCGGGCCGGAGGCAAAAATGGCCTGATGGATAAACGAGAGGCTCGTTTGGACTTTTGACGACTTCGACCGAGTCCTTCAACTTGCTGCAACTGCAGATCTTATCGACCGCAGCTGTGATCCGCTCGCGTTAGCGAGCCTTCGATTTTATATGCCGTTCCGCCCGCTATCGATCCGCTCGTGAAACCAGCTCGATAATTATGCTAATTGCGCAAAAAACCAGCCGTCTTAACCCAATACCGACCCAAGGAATTTACAATGAAGGCAAGTGTTACCTCTCGACTCACGTGAAGCCTTCGAATGGTTCCGGACCTTTTGACCTGACCCTTCAAAGGGTTACCAACCAATGTGCCAAGAGAAAGACGTCTCTCGAGAAATCAAGCTGATGTGTACGAAATTAATTCGTTACGTTTTGGCTTAAATAAAAATAATAGCATAATCGATGTATAATAATAAATAAAATAAGAAAGATGTTGTATATATAAAAAAATTGTTTGTATATTACTCTGTATATTAAATTTATCAAACACACAAAGAATCTGTAGAATTACAGTTAAAATTTTCAAAATAAATGTTTTAACGGCATAATTAAAGTCTTGTAATTCTGAAATGCGAAATCGCGGGAGATGCTGAATCTGATATTATCCGCGCGATTATCCAAAAGTTCCGACTTTCAAACTTAAGATAGTTAGATAACTTTTCGAATTTTTTTTTTTTTTTTGTTTTTGCTGTAATAACTTGAACCTTCTTAGACACGCGTTTGGTGAGCGGTAACGCAGCGTGTTTCGAATCGATTGTGCTTAAAGCAAATTGCAAGCTTCAAGCAGATGTTGCTCTTAAATTAATACAAGCATTAACCTCGTTCATTGCTAATTTTCTCGTTGTTCCACTTCTGTTAAAATTACAATCCTCTCATTCGATTAAGCAAACTCCGAGAAGTTATATCGAGTTAAAAATGTTGATTTACACTGGGAAACCGATTCTACATCGGAATGTTGTCCTAACTTTCCCCGCGCTCTAAGCGACTTTGTTCCGCATAAATTTGAGATAATTGTTCGAGCTCTACATATATGCCTGTATGTGTGTGTGTGCTCACGCAAAATTTTGATTGCTTTTGTAATATAACGTTATACAAAATTAACTTCAACAATAAGGCAATAAAATAAGTTAAATTAAATTGTATGTGTTATATCCGTAATACGTGCCGCACACATGAGCAAAAAATCTGTGCGAGTTTTTTATCTTTTGCCGAGTACAACTAGTATAATAACTTCCACTGTTATGGCAAGCAGGTTGTGATTAAAGTAATTATCCGACGCCTCGCGCTCTCTCGTGTCGATGAATTATTCCCAAGAAAAGAAGGTTGTAAAAGAAGGCAGTAGAAAGGGAATGATTGAGTTCAGCATATTTACGAGCCATCAACAGTCAGATCTTAATTGGCCGAATTATACTTGTGTTTGTCTATTTCATTTTGAGTTAGAATTAACTGCAATCGTCATTATGCAATTACCGCGTTGCTGTAGAAGCGAAACAACTATATAAGTGCCGTGTAAAATTACGAGGCAAATAAAACGCATGCAAAACGCGAAGTTGAGTGTAGATCTTAAAAAAAACATTTTGCATGTTCTATTTTATGATGTAAAAATAGATTTAAATATATGATGTTACACTTAAAAAATTCATTATATTCAATAATAGAACAACTGTTTATTTAACTGTTTATTCAGTTTATTGTTTTCATTCGACAGCATTCAAAATTCAGTTTAATTATAATTTTCCAATTATTTGGCAACATATCGTGTCAATAATTTAATAAATATAGTGACTATTGATAATACAGATCATGTGTGCGTGTGTATGTGTGTTAATATCCGCATTTAAAATATTCATACGTGTAATATCGATAATATTCATTTCGGAACAATTGCAACGTTCGACAAATGCGAGTCTGTTCCGGCGCGCGGAACAAGCGGAAACGTGCGCAGAAAGCTGCAAGACTATCCGGAAGAAATTTATGTGCGCACCTGCGGTCCGCGCCTGTCGTGCATCAATTAATGCACGTGCAATTAAGATCAAGCGAGGAGTATCTCGTTCTCTCGCTCTCTTCCGCGCCTGGTGGCGGATCCTTCGTGAAACACACGAGCCTAACCGGCCGTTAATCGAACGTCCACGCGGTAGAAAAAGGAAAAGCAATTATTCGCGTACCAGAACTCGAATCGTGTGGCTGAGAACGAGAAAAGAAAAAAAAAGAAAAGAGAAAAAGCAGAAAGGATTGCGGAAGAAAGAGGTTCGAGGAAAGATTATGGGGCGGGTTTTCTCGTGAACAAGAAAATTTCGTGCAGCGAAGTAACTATAGATTCAATGTGTAATGTGCGTTTAGGAATGTAATTATTTAAACTTAATAATATTATTCTCTCTTACTGTTTTTTTCTTTTTCTACTTCTATAATAATATCTCTTCTATAATAATCATCAACAGTAAAAAAAAACGTATGCGATTTTAGAATAATTATTAAAACCCTGTATATAAGCGCATATGTGCGATTGAAGATGATACTCTTGCTTGCGCGAGAAAAGATCGGGGAAAGAGTAGGAAAAGAATCGATCCCCTCGCACGCGAAATCCCGAAGGAATATAGACTCGTTCGTCTTTCGATTTCCAACATTCTCATTCCTGAAGGAAGAGCCGCGAAACAAAAGAGTGCAAAAGAATATATAGAAGTGAAACTAATATGAATGAAAACCGCATAGAGGAGAATGGACGGTAAAAAAAAAATATACACCGAAAGGTACAACATATATGCGATATCTTCGGCTGTCGAGAATGTGGAAGGCTCTTTCTCGAGAGAGCAGCAGATTTACAGAATGACGAGCGATGCCCGGAGGACACGCGAGAGCGGTGCGAGAGAAACATCGCCGAGAAAAGGACGACTTCGCTGCGAGGAAAGAAGCGCGCGCAGAGTCTTCTAAACCGCCTTCGCGTTCGCGCGCGTCGTTTAAGACACTCAACCTCCAAGTTGCGCAACGAGCCGTTCTCGTTCGGTCGGTCCGGGAAAAAGAGCGGGCGTTTAATCCAGTTTCATCCGCGGGCGAAATTAACATCTCGCTTTAATGTCGAACTTTAAGTATTTTACCACCGCCAGGATATCTCGATATATATATATGAGGGTGTCCGTTCTCGGGAAAATAGGTGGCGATTTTTCTCGCATTTTTTTTTTTTTTTTTTTTTTTTAGAAGAAGAGTATTATCGATATCAGCTGAGGCTATTAAGTAGATGAAGTGTTTTGCCCTATTTTAGAAGGATAATCCGTCTTATATATATGTGTGATCGATTACGCTCATTAGCCCAATTTTCACAAATTGCATTGAGGCTTGAATTGTCTTTCTTTTTTTTTTTGTTTTTTTTTGTTTTCTTATTAGTTACTCTTCTACTTATTTTGTTTCGTACTTATCCTTTCTTTATATATTTGTATATTTTTTCTCCTTTTGTTCTTCTATAAATATTTTCTTTCCAAATAGAACATACCGTCTTCGATGCAATTCAACTTCCCGACGGAGTTACCGCGAAGAGACTCGCAAGTTGTTGGCGAACACATAGGTAGAACGTTGCGCAGCATAGGGCAACTAACAGAACCTTGTAGTATTAAGTCATTACGTTCGAGCCCGGTCCTAATAATACCCTTCGAGCTGGGCGAGTGAGCGAAGCGAGCAAGACCCCGTCCATCCACCCAGTCGTTCGCCACGACGCGCCGCATCCTCTTGCAGAGGTTCTCACAATGTGATCAACAATCTTCCCGAGAGCGCGGCTCAAACGTTGTCACTTGCAGATTTCATACTTCGTTGTAATAGGCGAAGTTCATTACATCATAACACCACCGACATCGCGACAAAATTGTATTTCGATAATTAAAATTCTTCTTTTGTCGAACATTTACAAGTTACGTTCTAACAATTCGTATATTATCGTACGGGTTTATTATATTTTTTTCTTCAGAGTGAGTTTATTTTATTTAAACGTGACGCGTCGGTGTCTCTTTCCAGATATCGGTACAAATAATATGGCGACGGATATATAGTCGTTCGGATTTTCTCGACGTAGAGAGTACGAAGAAGCTAGACAGTCGGTTACTCGATGCTAATACGCGCTGATCCGAAGCGAGCCAGCGCGAATCAGCATGTCGCGCACGAGAGTCTCGAGAGTCTCTTTCTACGGATTCCCGCTCGAGTATTCATAGACACGCGGATCACGCCCCGAAACCTCACATCGGCAATCCCGTAATAAGATATTAATGCCGGCAATCGCGGCCGGTCTAGTACGTGACTTTAAGGGTTGCTCCGCGTCTCTTTTCCCCTTAGCTTAGAAGGTTAGGTTTTGAGGAAAAAAAAGATCGGTTTTACATCGCTTTTTACATCGGACCACCTCCGATGCAAAACAGAGGCGTGCGGATGCGTTCTCCTCGTGCCGGGACATTGATAATAACTTCAACTTTGAGCGCCGGTGGTCTTTGTACACACGCGAGCACAACACAGCTGAGGTGGTTTTGCGGGAACGATATGCACCAATCCGCCCATACGGGAAAGGTACTACATAGTTTCGATAATCGGCTAACGTTAACCCTGCGCTTTCGACCTTTACATGTTTGCCTCGACATAATCTTCTTGCACAAGCGAAGTAGATCGTGACAAACAAAACTAACGTTTCCGATGTTCGATTGATTTGATTTGATTTTAAACTAAGACACGATCAACGTGACCCAACTTTTGTTTCAAAGAGAGCTAACATATGTCCATATTACACGATGAATTTGTCGAAAAGTAAGGTTTATTTTTTCCGAAAGGCGTTTTTTAAAAATCGTGTAATTATTTCTCAGAAAAGGAAAATCACCAAGAGCCAATATTTACGTAGAATAAATTACACGGTTTTTTTTTTTAAACACCCTGTATACGCGCGCGGCCGCATACGTACATCGTCGAGGCGCACGCAGTGATCGCGTAATAAGATATTACAAGAGCAAAGCCGAGCGAGAGCCCGTCGGGCATAAGCAAGAGAGCGAGGCCGGTGGTCCGCACCAATTCCGCTATGCATCTAAAACTTCTTAGAATTTTGTCGTGTGTGTGTGTGTGTGTGTGTGTATATATCTTCGATAACACACAATATTTCTTTAAGTGCTTTTTCACGCGCTTACATGTATACACGGAATTGTGAGTGTGTGTTTGCGCTATCAATTGAATTGACACACGAAAGAGTAAGGAACAAAATTTTTGCGAATTCACATTGTCCAATTTTGCGCGCTGCGCTCTCAGCTCAAGCTTTTTTCTTAACAAAGACATAAAGTAAGAGTGCGGGGAGTGTAAACGATCAAGTGAAGAGGGTCGCTTGGCGTAACAATGATGTAGTAAAAGTTTCGACGCGCCGAGAAAACGCGCGGACTCATAAATCTCCTAAAAGCTTCCGCGTAATCGATACGGCCCGGATTCTCGGTCAAAGCTCGTTAGCGATTCTCCGCGCTGGAGTTGCTTTAATTGGGAAGACTCCGTGTTTGGGAGAGACTCGTTCGTTCCCCAGTAAGGAAGCGCGCGCGTGTATGTACGTCGAGAGGTGTTATTATTCGAGTCGACAGGGCTCTCGAACGCGCCGGTATATGTTCGCCATCGGTCGTGGAATCCGCCGCAAATCCGCATTCAGCGCATTCGTTTTGCCGCTCGCCGCTTCATTAGCCGTTAACTCGGAACTAACCGATCCCCTTCAGCAACTGACAACTATGCGAAACGCAGAGAGCTAAATCCCTTTTGTGTGCGTATGTACATCGTTTTCGAATTCTTCTCCCGATAATTCACAATGCCAACGACCTCTTGTATCTCCGATCTATAGTTTTAAAAGTGATTACTATTAAAGTAGATCAGAGATGAATGAATCTTTAAATTATATATATTTACATCGCGTCAGAAAAAATAAGAGACCGCCATCTCGGTATAAAAAAATTCACTAATGTTTTTAAGCTGATCATAGAAAATTTATATTACGCTTTTGCAACCGGCAAGAAACCGTTTCTCATCATGTTAAGATAAATAAATTAGATGTATTGATAAAAGACTTTGATGTTGTAATGAAACACGTCTGTATGAGATCGAGACGATTGGAAATGAGATTTATCTCGATGTTGCTCGATGATATTCCGTCCCGATGATATTCCGGAGTGAATATCAACGGGACGTCATAGTCTAGTTAGTTTAGGTGGCTGCCTAAATAACCACGTTCGAAGATCCTTTATTCACGTCGAATTCCATTTGTGTCTATCTTAACGCGCACTTTCGCTCGTTCCGCCTTTCCAAGTCTTTTCCCGCACTAGATTCTCTCTCTTTTCTTCTCTTTCTCTTTCTCTCTCATTCATCGCTGCGATCACGCTCTTGTCCATGACGGAAGAGGATCGCCACCTCTCTCAAACATCCGCGGTATCACAACCGCGCGTAAACCCCTTTCGCGCGCCGCGATCAGAACTTCTAATTAGAGACTCGGTGCCGAGAAAAGATATCGATTGGATCTCTTTCGGAACGAGTTGAAACTACCGCGCCGAAACGTAGCGCCGATCGTAACTCTCTAGGTCTAGGCGGTTAATGACTATCATCGGGACATCTGCCTCTAATAGAACGACGCAATTCCGACGAAGAGTCGCTTTTTTTGTTTCTCCGTAGCCCGTAAAAATGGACGAGATCAATTCGTGTACATATCGCCAAGGATGTAAAACTAACTTTAAAATAAAACATTACTTCGTTAAACGCGATATTTCGATTGACTCGAAGTCTAATTGAAGTATATCGTCGATCGTACGTATTCTTCGCGCGAAGGAGGCGCGTACGCGATTAGAGTCGGATAATTCGTTTTCTTTTCTCTCATCCTCTCCGTCCCAATCTTCTCCGGAGCGTTTAAAGCTTCGCAATGCTTACCGCGGAATTGGTAGGCCATAATAAACCCAGATCTGATTATCCCGGAATTGCTTGATTTGCATCCAGCCACGGTTCAGCTTCGGAATGACGACGTCTCGACTCGGCGTCGCGCCGCGTTGACGATCCGAATCGTTTCTTGAGACGCGCCGCGCGAGACGAGATTGAGAAGCACGCGGAGGTTTCCATGCATGTCATCAAGTGCTTCGCATATCCCGCTCTGCATCACACTGACTGCCGGGAAACTCACTTTGATGGAGCTCGCTGATGGAACAGCGAACGACAATGGGAACACGCGCGCGCGTTCGTCAATTCCTACTCGGAGGAATCCGCGCGAGCTATTCTTCCGCTTGGTAATCCAGCGAACTAATCAACGTATGGGTCGTCGTATTTATGGAGATGGCACGTTTGCTCCGATTTTCCAGAATATCATTCATCCTCTCCCGTAATCGATCGCGCAAACTATCTATCGGTTGTCGCATTTAAATATTCGATTAAAATAATGTTCTTTTCACGCACAAATTATACTCGTGCTCGACAAAATCTAATCGCGAGCAGCGTTTGTGTAAATTTTTTCGCAAGCGTCAAATGCCCAAGAAGAGTATTTAATGTTCATGGAAAAGCGGATCCATGGTCACAGCCATAAGAAAGAGGTTTTCAAGTTAATTAATTAAATTTAATTACCGACGTACACGGGCGGCGTGAAATGCGAAAAGTTAGAAATACACTCTTCATAAATTTAGCGCGGCACACACTTTTTTTCCTCTCTCTCTCTTCTCGGTAACTAAAGCAAATAAATATTGCATAGCCCCGTGACGATCCGCGGGGTTAAAAGAAAAGAAGGCTAATCGCGAAATGACCTTCATTACACGGTCGGCGTAATCTCCGTTAAATAATCCTCTCACGCTTCGTGGAAGCTTAAGCGGGTGCGCGGGCAAAAAATTCCGTAGGACGAGCGGGGTAAATCCTCGGGACGAGCCCGCAAGATCCCCCAAAGAGCGGATTTTAACGTGGCGATTACGCGCGGCTACGGATCTCCCTCCTTCTTCTCTTCATCTTCTGTAGGGACCCTTCTCTCTTCGAAGTCTGTACCGCTGAGAACGATGAGATTTCGATTTCACGGCGTCTTTGCTCTACGAAGACTGCTAAATTAAACGCCGTCAGCCGTGATTTTGTAAACAGATCATTTCTGTTCGCCGAGCGAGAGAAAATGATGATTCACCGGTCGGCGCTTGCACGACTAATGGACTTGACGATGGTCCCGCTGTTAGAGGATCGACTCTCTGATTGTTTGCTTACCTTTCCTTTCTGTCTCCCCCTAACCGGGGGTTTAATCTCTGCCGGCAGACAGTTTATTCCGAGTGGCTCTATCAGAAACACGAGTGTCCTCGTGTGTCTGGAAAGACGTCGCGGTGAAGGGTCTTCTACTTTACGACGTAATCGAAACGCATTCCGAAACTTCAACTTTCTTCTCTTTGAAGTGGAGAGATAAAGAAATTACGACGCGCACAAATTAAAAATAAACATTAGAAGAAGAATTTTTTAAACTTGCCAAATCTTGATTTTTTTTACAAATTCTGACATTTTCTGACAGAGTTTTGGACAAATTGTTGTCGGAAAATACAAATTTTTCGCACGTATTTCTTCCTTCGACGTACGTTTCGAAACACGAAGTTCAATGTTTGACGACAACTGATGAATTTCACACAATAGAGAAACGTTTCTATATGTAAATTGTTGAATCGTTAAATCGGATCTTTAACTTCGAGGTCTTCAAAACTTTACCAATTGTCTCAGGACTCGCGCGGAGCAAGATCGAAACATGGAACGCCATAGTAGTGTAACGGGAATCCTTCGTAATGGGTTTGCCTCGATATTTGGATGCATGATGAGCGATCATGGCAACAGGCGCCTGCCGATGGCTGTCCAACATGGCAAGTTTCTACTTCATCTACCGCATTATGTCAGTTCTATACGAGGCGGCATGATTAATCGCGAATATAGGTACTGGCCTACTAGTTCATTAGCGTAATGAATTCTTCCTCGTTACATCGAAATGTGTAAATCGAATTCATGTAAAACGATAGCTCGTTTCACACGCGGCTGTAATTTGTGATTGTGCAAACAGCGGAAAGAAAATTCCAATGAAAGTAAACAAATAAGATTATCTTTAATCATTGTATAAAAGAGGATACGGTTATTTTTAATTAGTAGCCCGGTATCAAGACGTATTAGTGCGATAATTATTCTGTACATGTAAAACTCGATATTCATTTAAATAATAAATTACGATAATTACAGGTCGTTTGACAGACAAATTACCTGTTTAAATAATTTACTTAAATGTTTTTTTTTTGTTTTTTTTTTTACATTCGTTATCTACCGATCGTAATCACGAATAAGATAAGATGAATTATAAAAATCTCAGGCTTGAAAACCTCTCGGACTATCAAGAATTTATATCTACACATTGCTTTTTTTTTGCAAAAGAGGAAAATCTGTATTTGTTCCTCGATCTGAGAAAACAAAACGGCACGAGGTCACACAGATAGTCGCAATATCGCTAAGAATCGCGCAGGTGGCCTCGTAATTGTATATTCTGTATATATCGACAAATAACTCGAGCGAATAAATATAAATCGGAATGTCTCTCGGAAAGCTTTCCACGAGCGAAGGAAAATCCGAGAAGAAGGACGAATATAAAGAGAGAAGCAGCGACGAGAGAGAGAGAGAGAGGCTTGAAAGCCGAGCGGCATTGCCGCGACTGGTGCATTGCAGTGGCCGGCTGAACTGATGATCGATATAGCATAGAAGGCGTTAACCCTCTCCCTCCCGTCGGCTTCCGCGTCGAATATACAGAGTTCTCCGAGAGACAAATAAAGCAGTCTTCACGTAATTGACCTCGTTTTCGCGAACTGCTTCGAGACGTCCACTCGAGCACGTCTCGATTGGAAGATTAACGATAAGGAACACAACCAACGCGAATGTCCCTTTTTATTCCGCGCGCGACATCGCTTCAATAACTCGTGTAGCGCGCGAGGTGTGAAATAATTTAAAAGAAAACTCGCTATTTGAGCGCTATATATAAAATACTCGCACTTCCGATATTGACGCGAAGGGCGCGAGTAGATGAACCGATTTTGATGACGCCGTTAAAAGCGGTGGAAAAACCGGCGAACGGATCGCCGCGCGCGGCGTGAATAAAGCATCGGCGTTATACGGAGAGAGTGCCGCACGACGACCGCCACTTTCATCAATAACCTTCTCTATTATGCATACTTGGTCTATAAAATCGAAGTATCCGCATCTCCGACGTGGAAGCTTTTAGTCCTGTTCAGACGCGTCACGTTTAAAGACAAAGTAAAGACGACGAGCTTAAAAACACCGAGAACCTCGCCCGACCGTCCAAATCTCGCCATCTCTTTGTCGTCGCGAGAGCGATCCTTTTATCAGGGCGTTAAAAAGGCGCGGGCTCCTAATTAAGGCTGCATCGAAAAGTTTAGCGCGCCTCCTTAGCAAAAGCGCGCTCACAATCAGAAGAAACGATACAAATCCCGCTTCGCGCTTTATTTATCTCGGAAAACTTCTCGAATGCATAATGACGAAAAGAAAAGTTGCTCCTCGCGTCTGTCCCACGCGAGCGGAATTTTCACGCAAACACGGTCACACTGAATTTTATTCGAAACTATTATTATTATTGTTATTTATACAAGAAAAACCGAAAGTTCTCAATATTTGTTGTTTTGATTATAAATAAATCAATGTTAGCGCAATTACATAAACAAAATTAAGCTTTGACTATTTATTTACATTTCAACCGCGTTAATATTAATTAATTAATTAATGATTAAAATTTGAATTTAAAACCGAACTGAAATAAAGCATCTCCCTCTCTTGATATGTGAAATAACCAGAAGAATATTTCACTGTGAGAAAGCTGTTAGTTTTGACGTTAAAACGGAAAGATAAGTACCTACACACATATTACTCGACCCTTTCTTATATGTATATGTATATATATATACATCTACTTCTTTGAAACATCAATCTTTCACGCACGAAACTGTAAGGGGGTATTTGCGATACTGTAAGAGGTGTTCGTTCGAAGCGTCATGTCGGGAATTCGCATCCGATAAAAGTTGGGTAAGGTCTGTTCGGGAGGAGAGCCGCGGATATTTTCATGCAAATGCGGATATCTCTTTTTTTCGCATCGGCAACGCGGAACAATGGCGGTCGAATTCGTTCACGCCAGAAATCGCGCGCGCTCGTCGAAATTGTCGGGATTAACGCGAAAAGCGCGTCTCCCGTTGCTCGCGAATATAAACACTTCCTGAGAGGAAAGGGAGTGTGACGCGAGGGGACGTTGATTCCTTCCCTACAGAGGATTTCGGTGTAATTTCGTCAGTTAACAAGATCGTGCACTTCGCCGAATAACCGTTGATCTGCGAGCGTTTAACGGCGACAATACGTATTAATCGATTCGCAAGAAGTTTGCGTAAAGGATGTCTATATATCTGTGTCTCAACCGAGCGTAACGATCCGCTCCAATTACTTCATTAAAATACCGGACGCGACCGGGGACTGCCATTCAGAGAAAAACGACACTTATCAATTCTGATCGTTTTCATAGTTCTTGCGTATTGGAAAGTTTTTATATTAGACAGTTCAATTTTTTTGAGCACGTACAATTTTTTATTCTAAAATACAACAGCGGCAATAAAATTCATCATACTTGTGCTTCCGAATTATTTAACTAATTTTTTATTTTTATTTTTTTTTTATTTTTTTTTTTCATCGGCACACGCGCGCAATAAGCGAGCTCGGAAAACTCTACCGGCTGAACTTCGTTGACTCTCCGTGGTATTCACAGCGATACATAAAGTTTTCATGAAGTTTCTCACGGCGCTGCACGCACGCGCGTCTATAAAATAAACTTTCCCTCCGAGAGTACACACATAGCGGTTATATTCAATACTTTGAAGTATCTTCGCAAATCCCGATACCGCCGCGATAATCGCTCTATATAATACGCGATCCCTCGTTATCGCGGCGGCGTCGCTATAAAAATCGACGCGCTTCAAGGAGATATTGAATGCCGACGTCACGAAGTGCCGTTAAGGAGGTTGGCCGCAGGACTTCGAAGACTCTGGCCCGATCCTCCCTCATCATCGTAAAGTGTATGCCAACACGCCGTGTTGTGTATATACTCCTGAGCTGGGTATTACGCTTTAAGCGTAAGTACGGGGGACGGACTTCTCTCCGTTGAAGAAACAACCTATCTCTCTCCTTCCTTTCTCTCTCTCTCTCTCTCTCGCTCTCTTTCCCTTGCAGCGTGCGAGGTTGAGCACGTACAGCCACCATCGTGTCACGGCACGTAATTTCAGCTGGCTCTTTATGGACCATCGGCTAAACTTCGAAAGTGACCAAGTAGCGCGTTCGAGGATCGATTATGGCTTCTTGTTGCGTGTATACGGAGCGGAATTTGTATTATAATAAACGAGATGAAATTAATATCAATAGGAAAAAACTAATGTATTTGTAGAATTACTTTTTACGACATAAATTGTTTTTCAAACTTAGAGAGAGAGAGAGAGATTTTTTCGTGGAAATTATGCATTACTGAAACTTATGAAATTTACTTCCATTACTTTTTCCTCAAAGTGCTCGGAATTTTCATGATCGCTCGGTTCGCTAACATGTTTAAAAATGCTATCACTTGGACGAGCTGATAAGTTTTTACACGCTTTTTGCTTGTATAGCATATTCTCTCTTATGCCGCTTATTTTTGTTTATTAAATTGCAATAACTTTTTGTGTGACTTAAAAATTTTTTATAACTTTACTTGCGATACTCGGTTCGAGTGGTTCAAGAGTGCGCATAGAATTTCCCTGGAAACTGTGGCGTGGAAAATGCGAGTAGTACACTCTCTGGCGTCTTTTCTTTACGGAAACCGCGCGCTTCTTCTCGCGAAACACGCGCTCGTAAAAGCTGAAACGCTTAGCCGCGGCTAAGTTATCGTTCGTTTCGCCAATTGATTACATGAATTATAGATGTGCCCTCGCCATCCTTGTATCACGCGCGCCACCGTGTCCGTACGTGGCTATCCTTTTGCGACTGTTAACGTCCGGAAAGAATTAGGGTCCCGGCCGGTTTTAACCACTGTTCGCATCGGCTCGTAACTCACGTCGGAAAAATACGAGATTCGTGACGAACCGGTCGAGGGTCGTCGGGCGCGGTGGAGACGCGTGACAAAAAAAAAGTGGGAGAAAAAAGGATAAAAGAAAGCGGGGGCGGAATAAAAATGCGCTGTCGATCCTGGCTGTCGTTATTACGATTCCCGGGATCTGCATAATGGCCACGTATGCGAGACATGTCGAGATATTTCATCGTGCCGCGCGCACTTGGAAATGTCAAGGAACATCTCATCCGGAAATACCGTTCTCATTGCGACCGCAATCGCTATATACGCTCGTTACATCGCGATTAATTAATGGGATTGTTGTCGAGCCGCTGGCTCGGCGATTAATCGACAGATTTTGCTTCTTGACGGATGTCATGTCATTCCGATGTGTGTGTGTGTGTGTGTGAGTGATATGAATTTCCCATGCATGTGTGAATATATAAAAAAGATTTTTTTATTTTTAAGTTTTTACAGATTTTATATTTGTTATTTTTACTTAATTTAATTCATTAAAAACTAATTTTTTTTTAAATTCTGCCTACATGTGCACAGCGTAATGTAATTACACATATATATTGCAATACATCTTTCGTTAACTTCGTCGTAAAACTAAACCACGATAAAACGCAGCTTACTTCATAACATTAATATATATTACACGAACATGTTACGAAAAAGTGTAGAATAAATTAAAATAAATTTCCAAGCAGTACTCGGCGTGCATGCTAAAACACACCTAGTTTCCGCTACTTTTAAACTGAATTTAAGGCGCTCCGCACTTTTTCGGGGATTGCGCTCAATTTTAGTTTTCAGCGGCCGCAGTTTCCGGGGATTTCAGACCGCACGCAAAATCCGAAAGAGCCAATCGCGCTACCGGTGCCGTCGGCGTTTTGTTTTATTTTATTTTATTTTATTTTTTTTTTCACCGATCGGCCGCCGTTGCTCGTAAAAGCGAGAAATGGAAGTTACCACCGATCTCGCTAATGACCGGGTGTAAAACGGTCCGTAAAAATTCCGCCTGTTATAAGAGAAAGAGAGAGAGAGTAGTAGGGAGGTTGAGCGCGTGTCTCTTCTGGGGATAAAGACTGCGGGATAAACTCGATGATTATTCGGCGCACGTTATTCGAAATACGCCGTTAAAACACGAACGATATTAGAAAAATTTTGCAATGCAATTGACTCGACTTAAAACTGATACTTTTTTTATCTGTCTCTCATAAATAAAAATACAATCGTAAAATACTAATTATATAGAATTATCGCTTTAGTACAGAATTATCTGACGGTAAACGCCGAAGTTATACTTTCTCACATCAAACACACTGTTTATTATCTCTCTTTCATATATCCGTTCAAGAAAGAACGATCTGCTAATTCCTCAGTAAAGGGTTGAAAACCATCGATACATTGCGGGTCGGAATCCGTTCGAGGTTCCCGCTGTACGTAATCCTGCTACATTGTTGCGCAAAGTGCTTTGCGCTGTATCTATGTGCGCTTTGCTGCGGAATTAAGCGATTCGAAGGGGATGGTTATTAGAGAGTTGAGAGCAGATCGAGAAGATTTACCGGACGGCGGGCGGGCAGGTGGACGTGGTTATTTATGAAAAAATCGATGCTTCCTGCTCGAAAGTATATTTTTAAAAAGATGACAGCGTCCGGAGCTTGAAACGGGCGATCTGAGTTATAAGGCGGAGGGTGGCAGGAGCGGGTCTATAAAACGATCCCCCAACACGGTACCAGGATTCGCAGCCGCCGTGCAAGCGAAGCGGACTCGGCGTTAACTTAGTCCTATGATTGACGGTTTCCGGTTCCGGCTCGGGCTCGAGGTTCCCGGGACTGATATATCGCAACTCGCCGGAAGTCTGCGCGAAAGCATCGCCGCAGAATTATTGACCGGTCGCGACGAAGCGGTTTTATCGAATTTCCACGGTCGGTACCGAGCCTAATGTTTTCTCGTGCTGTCTGCAACGCGCGAAATCACCCCCTCGACGCGACTAAACACGGAGAATCGCTAAACACGAAAAGTGCTTCTTCGTCGAAACACGTTTTGAACATACCGACATGCGATCTCGTCTGTGTGTATATTAAATTAAAATAAACCAATTTAAAAAACAAAATCTGTACATATTTGTTTCTTACATTTTACGCTAATATTATTTACGTCTTTCTTTTGATTGTCGTTATATTTTACGCGTCGTTGTTTCTCTTTTTGTCGTCGCGCTTGTACATCGCGCATTTTCCGGACGGGAGAGAACGCGAGAGAGTGACTTACGGTCTCCAACAGCGTGTTGTTCTCTGTCCAGAACGCGGAATTAACAAGGAATGAAACGGCATGTGCGCCGCGCCAGACGCGAAAATAATATGCCGGTATATTACCGCGCGTTTTAATTAAGCGGACAGCCATTCGCCCGCCCGCGCTGCGGGATCACAAATTAATTAAGCTACGTCACATTAAACATCGATATCGGTTGAAGCGCGGACAATTTCAGAACCGTGCGTTTGCCGCCGCGGAGACGATGTTTCCGCTCGCGTTGTTTTCGCGGCATCTCTCTCGTGTGCGCGCTTCGCCACTCAATCTTGTTAAAATGAATACACGCGGCGCGCTTGCATTTTTCAGACCGACGTTGTCTCATATTTTATAATTGCGCTCTGTTGGCGCAAATCACGCGTTACCAACGCGGTAAATTACCGCAGCGTCCGAAACGCGCGCACTGCGCGCGCATGAATAGTTACGTTGTAATTATCGCGTGTTTGTCTTCGACGGCAACGTAAACAAGATTATGATGTCGCGTGCGCGGATTGAGAACTGCGATGTAATTAAAATCTCGGGAAATGCGTATAATTAGACCGTTGTTAAGACTGCGAGTCCGCGTGTTTGGACTGACGCGCAAACGTGCACCGCAAAACTCTTATCTCTCGTTGCGACCGCATTAATAACTCTGTATATTTTCCATAAACGCACATCGGTTGTATCTGCCTAACAAAAATAATATCTTGAAACTATAATATTTTGCACATTTAATTGCCTTTTTTTTTCTTTTTTAATCTTTCGCGCGCTCTTTAAAAGCGAAATTCTCGTAAATAAAAAAACGAAGCGCTGCACGATGTACTTAAATAAAACGTGCACCGGCGTTCGAAAGCGTAGAGCTCGAGGTACGAGGAATTCGAGGTACGTGCTCCGGATGACCATTAATCTTCAGTTAGCCAGGTATCCGTATTTATTGTACCGGATCACGCCGGATGTCACCGCGATTATCAGTCGGCGAAATTACCTTCCATCAGCAGTAAATTGCACGCGCACAATGTACACAACGAGATTTCGCGCTATACGACAACGGCGCAACAGCGTGCCGCAATAAGTTGCCGCATTTGCAGACACAGGCGCGCAAGTCTATAATCTCACAATTAAATTACATAAACAAATCGTATATTATGCAATCTAATACGTAATTGCTACGTTTCAATCATGTTCGAGAGGCAAAGCGTGTAACGAAGAAACAAAATAGAGCGTAGATACATAACACGAATACGAATTGCATTTGCACAGATGAATGGTGACGAATATGTACTGCGCTCCACATGCAAAAGAGGAAAACGTGAAAGTGACTTACGATTTTCACCTCATTGTTCCGTCCGTAGTGTAAAATTAACACGAGACGACGAGCATGCGCCCTGTGCATGCATCCCGCGCTAGACGCAAAAATAATGCATGAGCTATGTCAGTCCGCGTTTAATTAAGCGAGAGTTTTTGCGCGCACTTACAGAGACAATTAAATTAATTCAATTCAAGTTAGTACGACAATTAATCATATTAATCACGGTAAGTGCAGGGGATAAATTGGATGGCCGTGCTGTTACGCGCTAATTCACACGGCTCTTTTATCGTGTATCTCATTAATAAATTTCGCAATGCTTTCGTAAAATTTTTTTTTTTTTTTTTTGAAAAACAAAAAGCGTTGAAAATATTCCGCTGTGTAGAGGATCGTAAAATAATTTTTATTTATTTCACAGATTCGAGAATTATTATCTTGATAAATTAGTCAAATTATTAAAACTTGGAACATATTATTTTGTTTGTTTTGTCGCAAACTTTTTCTAAATATATAGAGTCATAAAATGTGACAAATCTGTATTAAATCTTTTATGAAGATCTATAATCGTAATTCTTCTATGTATTTTGAAGCAAAATCTGTATGTGGAGACAGACACGCGCGCAACATTGTTATTGCAATAAACAACGAGTCGATTTACATATGTCAGAGCGCTGCACGCGTGTATCGCACCACAATACACTTTATCAACACTATCTCTCGACCGGAGTTATCGACTACATCGAATCATCTTACAGATAAATCCCGTGCACACGCGAATGAATTATTACGGCGCGTCGCATTCATCCTCGGCTATATAACCGCAATCGACCAAAAAATAGAACCTACACAGTTTTTACTTAACAGATTTTAATGAAAAATTGTGAGACAGATTTTACCGCTATTGTAATATAATTATTCGTGCGTATATATACTGCGTATCATCTTATGTTTTGCGTGTATATAATTTCTCGATCATAATTGTCCGACTATACGTTTTCCGTCATATAAGATCAGATTCCCACTATCGGTACGCTCTCAGTCCGATCAAAATATTATTGCGTCGTTTACAAGGTACGTGTTTATACTATAGGTAACGCTCAAGTGCCGTTCAAGTATATTCAATAACATTTGATCGGACTGAGAGCGGAGCGTGAGCGGACCATGAACAAACCGATAGTGTGGATCATTTATGACATTTTTGTATCAGACGTTGAGCGAATACAGTATAATTATATATAGATTGTGATACAAAATATTTTCTAATGTTTCCCACGTGGCATATGTAACAAGTAATATGTATGTATGTACATACAAGTATGTTCACGTAACAAGATATATCTCGTAATTGCAAAATTAATTTCATTAAATACACCTGCACAGTTCCAGAGAGTATTAATTCGATTAAAAGATGTTAAATATTCTCTGTCGTTCTTCAGTTTTTTCGTAATGTACATCTGAATTTATAAATTTCTATTTCCAGAACTTTGAAACGCGGAAACACATACATTTTCACAAATTGTGAAAAAACGCGTCGATTATTATTGACATCGTTATTCTAATGTGAATTTGTAAATTATGACGCAAGAGATTTCGGCACATGACTTTGCGCGCGATTGCAACACTCTTGATACGCAATTAGAATTTTTTAAAAAGTGATAAGTAATGTTTCTTAATAGAAAGAACGAAAAAAAAAACATACGTGCAATGATGATTGTTCGAACGTTGTATCTTAAATGACACTTCTCTGATATTAAATTTGTTCCGTCATGTAGTGAGATAACGAATGTTCATCCTCCAGATGGATCTTTCTGATCCATTTGCCGATATCACGTCTGTCCGCTTAAGATCTGCATCTTCTTTCTTCCTCGCCGAAAGAGATTGAATCGTAATAAAACGTGACAAATTTTATCGAAAAGAATTGTTGCAATTGGGAAACGTGACGCGAGATGCATACGCGAGAGTAGCGGAACAACCGCGAACGAAATTCAATATCAAAGAAAGAAGATGATAAAATTCGCTTATTGCGACGCGGATTATTATTATTATTATTATTATTATTATTATTATTATAACAACAGTTAAGCTAAAAACTTCCGCATTGCTGTCACGTCTTCTACCTCATACCGGTCATATTTTTTGCGCGGGCGAAAATTCAATAATTTCTTCTTTAATTTAAATTTTTATCCCACTCGAGAACGCGCGTTCATTCGCAAGAATTTTTTAGTTAATCGCTCCTCTCTTGTTCCATTCATTTTTACTCGGGCGTATTTCTTGTTCGACGGCAGTCGAAGGAGAAACTCCCGATCTCCTTTTAACAGTAATCTCCTCATCTTACTGTGTGTTTGTTGCTCGTCCGGTTTTATTATGTCTCGAATTTAATTACAAGTTTTTCTCGTTCTGACTCTTTTCACGGCGCGTGAACGTACTTTTATTACATGATTATATTCTATGGAAGTCCGCCGTAACCGTTTCATTTTATCTCACTTCTCCTTTGCAACAGTCACGAGACTTGCTCATCGGCATTAACGATACTCTCTCTCTCTCTCTCTCTCTCTCTTCTCGCTTTTCTCATTACTTCGCTAATTTTTTAATATCCTTTTACCTTCTCTCCGTGGAATCTGTAAGTATATAAAGTATATCTCGTCACGAAGTATTATACGTTTTCATAAAGAAATCATTTTTCTCTCACGCATTTCTCTCTAAAAAAAAAAAAAAACCAATATGTAATATCCGAACGCCCATTTCGTACACGGAAAACCTTACCCCCGCGAGTTTTGAAGTAACTTCGACAAATAAACGTGACAGCTCAGAAAACAGAAACTTCGTCATCGGATATTTTCTTTCGCGTCAAACGTATGAATAATTACGCAGCGACAGCGGTGTAAAATATATTTGTATTTTCCTCGCGTCAAGACGCGACGTGATTGAGCGGTGCTCGTATAGTTTTCTCGCGGAACGTTTAGCTCGTTTATTTAGAACCGGACGACGACGATGCCGGGGAACGGTCGCCGTGATAAAACGATTAAAAAGCAAAAAAAAAAAAAACAACGACGAGTCGGAGAAATAAGGAACCGTGGGACGGGGCACGGCGCGCATTAGTCGAGAAACACTGGTGGCGGTCTATCATCTGGCGTATAACGTGGCACAGTTAAATAAACCCCGGGAAATGCATTTTCCTCTCTCTTCGCCCGCTCCATCCCGAATAGCACCGGATGCGGCTGTCATTCCCGTGCGCTCGTGCATCATCTTCCAGAAGACGCGAAATCCACTTCTTCCTCTTCGCCGTTTCTTCGCCTCTTCTCTTCTTTCTGATCTGCTCTTTCACTCTCTCTTTCTCTCTCTCTTCCCCGACGATCCTTCTTTTCCCCCGTGAACTCCCGCCGACGTTTCTTCAGCGTCCGCGAACGTTATTAATCCCCTGATATTTTTGTCGCAATATAATCCGCCTTGTAAATGCAGTCAATTATTGACTCGTTGAATTTTTGTGAAAGCGCGCGAGATTACTTTTTCATGTTATTTTTTCAAATTTTGTATTTTCTATTGTGTAATATCGTTAAAGGATACACCGAGATAACGCGTCTGAAAGATCGCGTAAGCCACTTTTGCACAGTTAAGAGTTTCTGTTTGTGCGTAATCTTGTCTTTATAAAGGATCCCGTTTAAAATAGAAATAACTGAATTCAAGAAAAAGGAACGCAAAGAGTTCTTGTAGACGACATCGCGGATAATTTTACGAAACGTGAATACGCATCCGTGTGAGAGACTTTCTTCAAACTCCACTGAAGTAACGCGAATGTATGCGAACGTACATCATAAAAATCTCGCATTTAATCGTCTTAACGCTGAAGAGAGAGAGAGAAAGGCAATAAAATGGCGATGATGTTGCGCAGACGGGAAACGAATTTATCCCCCCGGCATCGCGTTGTCTTCGGGAGCAAAGACGAAGACGACGATGACGATGATGAAGACGACAACGAAGAATCAGCGGCAGCCCGAACGATATTTTCAAGGCGGGAAATTTATGCCGTTCGCGCCATTCGTTACGACGACGACGGCTCTATCTGCGCGTGACGTTTATTAATAACCTTTCTATCTTTAAAGGGAAAGAACGACGAGCCCGGCATGTCACCTCGCTAACGAGACTAAAAGCTCGTAATTGATTCTCTTCCGGCGCTAACCCCACCAGACGGAGAGAGAGAGGGGAGACTCCATATTCGCTCGGATGAAAAAGAAGACCGGCTATTAGCACCCGTTCATCGGCGCGGCTATTAAATCAGCGCGACATCATGGCATCTGGTATGCGTTGTCCGTCAAGATTGCTACATCTGCTTTCTTTATGAAGAGCTTTTTTTCCTCGTTGAGAAGTATCTACTTTGATGATTGAACGGAAGTGTAATATAAACTGTATTTTTTTGCGACATTTGTTTTTATGTCGTTATAATTACAGAAATAAATTACGATGAAAATTATGATGATATAAGTGAAAATTATTGCGTGCATCTTGTTCGCATCTAAATATAAATATATTTATATATATATATGTATATATAAAATGTAAATTCAGAAATTCAATTTTGCACGTAATACACTTAGAATATACGAAAGTGGAAAAATAACAAACTAGAAGAAAGATTATTCTCGCAATTTGAATTTTGATGAAGTTGCGAATAGAACGGTAATATCTTTTCCATTTCGAAATTCCAGCGTTCAAAAGGCAGTCGTTTAAAAATGACAGTCTTCGAAAGTGGCGTGCTCTATTACTGAGGAAACAATTTTCTTGACATCGCGCGCGGCACGTAATGTCAAGAGAATTGTTACTACCGGTGTATACTCGCCGCCTCGGAGAGATTCCTCCGTGATGTGCCGGCCGGCTTGAACGCAATTTCTCATTAAAGATAATGCCCGTCGTTCTTCAGACGAACAACTGCGACCGCGAGTAAGAACACAATGTAGTGCCGGCATTCCTCTTAATTAGGATCGTACCTCGCTTAACTGCGCGAAACGCGCTCTACTTTACTTTGTTAAACAATAACACAGTGATGCAAGTTCTAATATTCTAGATATAAATAAAATTTTTATATTAGAAGAAAACATTTACAATGAAAATTTCTTTTTTTTTTAGACTTCAAGGAGAAGGAGAAGAACATATTAAAATTCTTAAACAAAATTAATATATATGTCATTCTTCTGTACAATTTGTATTTAATTTCATTTCGCTATTGAGATAAAATTTTCCACGAGCAATTTCCATGAACTTACGAAATTTACAAACCGATCAACGGAAACCAACGCACAGCGAGAGAGAGCATCAGTATATTCTCGAACAAATGAACACTCGAAGAAAGTAGTTAAAACTCACTCAAAACAATCGAGAGCTAGTTAGAGTGTTATAAAGTTTTATTTATTTCAGAGACTGAATTCCCTTAAGTGCAACAAGAAAGATATAAGTACAAAAATAATTACAAAATAAGAAACAAAGAAGAATATACTTAAATATAATGAAGAAAAAACTTGATTGTGCAATTGTATTGTATAACTAAAAAAAAGATTCCGAAGAACAAAACGCGACAGAAATCGATTGCATTCGTCAATCGCGACAGTTTTTCGTCGCCGTTATTAAACTGAGAGAAGACGGCGAAAACAATAAAAATTTTTTGCATATGATAGAGATATTTTATAGCTTCCGAAGCACAGCGATTTTCCAAACACAATGTGTCGGTTATACATCAGTAAGCTTCATTACGGAATTACTATTACGTTAATTACGCCTCTATTATAATTTACGCGCATATAATAATGACACGTTGCGCGTGCTGCAAACTAAATTACAATTAATTATTTATGTTCGATAATTACAAATATCTTATCGGAAACGATAAACGGATGTATGATCAAACGCCGAAAGTCACGTACCAATTTGCCAGAAAATGTTTCTTTTTTATCTCTGACGTGAGATACTTTTAACTGAACCGTTTGAGTAGGACGAAGTAAGAAAAATAAAGAATTTAAAAAGAACGAAATATATATCTTGAATCAAAAACTATTCAAAGAGCTGAACTCTGTATACAAGAAGGATGACGGCACTTTGAACAGTTTTAGACTTAAATAATGAGAATGAATTAGGCCTCTCGGGGAAACTACTTAAAAAAAAGACGCACCGTGTTATCTACCGCAAGGTGGTGAAAAAATGATAGCGCTCTCATTTCCTTCTGTTACAAACAACAAAAATATATTATTATAAACATATTATTATTAATCAGATGGAAAGACGTCTTCCTTATTGTTTTCTATCACACGCTGCTCACTGCGTTACATTGCCGTTAGAATCAGCTGATCGCGGAAAGCAGTCTTTTGACCCTTTCGCTGCTTGCCACGTACCACCGAATACGGTATCAGCAAAAAGCGAGACCACTGAACCGGTGATGATTATATCATCATGTAATTTAAATTAAAGTATTAATTTAATATTAAATAAAAGTATTTAATTACGAAATATATATTACCCGGTCATACGAGCCGATCGCAGGATGTTGTGCGGAAATACGCGTGAATACATATATATATATATATATAT